>JAJPUD010010986.1:0-34690 GCA_023553655.1 Myrmecobius fasciatus | reverse complement strand
TGTCTATTTCTTCTTGCATCTCTCTTAATTTCTCCCCTAGGAATTTGTGTGCTATTGCACTTGGTGCATATATATTTAGTATAGATATTGCTACATTATCTATAGTACCCTTTAATAAAATATAGTTTCCTTCCTTATCTCTTTTGATTCGATCTATCTTGGCTTTTACTTGATCTGATATAAGGATTGCTACCCCTGCTTTTTTTTGTTCACCTGAAGCATAATAGGTTCTTCTTCAGCCTTTTTCCTTCATCCTATATGTGTCACTATGTTTTAGATGTGTTTCTTGTAGACAACATATTGTGGGATTCTCATTTTTAATCCAGTCTGATATCTGCTTCTGCTTTATGGGAGAGTTCATCCCATTCACATTCACAGTTAGAATAACTAATTCTTTATTTCCTGTCATCTTATTTACCCAAGTTATGATTTCCCCTTTCCTTTCCCCTTTCTCCCTTCCCCCCTCCTCAGTGCTTTGATTTTGATGACCCCTTCCCCCAAACAATACTCCACCCTTTAGATCCCCTCCCCCTATTTTTACTCCTTTCCCCTGATTCTTCTATTTTCCCTTCTATTAGTTTGTCCCTTACTTTTCCTCCTTTCCCTCCCACTTCCCTCTAGCAACAGACAAGTTTCTATGTGAAACCAAATGTCTGATATACACTTTTAGAGCCCAACCTGATGGGAGTAAGATTTACACAGTGCTCATCTCCCTCCCCTCTTTCTCTCAATTATTAGGTTTTCTTTGCCTCTTCAAGAGATTTTACCTTGTTTTTACCTCCTTTTTTTTTAGATCTTATTTTACCACTTTTTCCCTCTTTTCCCCAGTATGACAACCTTTTCCCCTCTAGTTCTCTTTTTTATATTATCAAAGTAATATCTAGTTAATTATACCCCCAAACTTTAAGTATCCCCCCTAGTAAAAATAACATTCTCAAGAGTCCTTTCCTTTTTACCTTTTTATGCATCTCTTAAGTTCTGTGTTTGGGTGTCGAATTTTTTGTTCAGATCCGGTCTTTTCATTAGAAATGGGTGAAATTCACCTGTATCTTTGAATGACCATCTTCTTCCCTGGAGGATAATGCTCATTCTAGCTGGATAGGTTATTCTTGGTTGTAATCCAAGTTCCTTTGCCCTTTGGAATATCTGGTTCCAGGCCCTTCGATCCTTCAGTGTGGAGGCTGACAGATCCTGTGTGATTCTAATTATTGATCCTCGGTATTTGAATTATTTCTTTCTAGCTGCTAGCAGAATCTGTTCCTTGGTGCTATAGTCCTGAAATTTAGCCACGATATTCCTTGGGGTCTTAATTTTGGGGTCTCTTTCAGGAGGTGATCGGTGAATTCTTTCAATGGTGATTTTGCCCTTTGATTCTACAATCTCAGGGCAGTTTTCTTTCAGGATTTCCTGGAAGATAGTGTTTAGATTTTTTTTTTCATCATGGCTTTCAGGAAGTCCAATAATCCTTAGATTGTCTCTCCTAGATCTATTTTCCAAGTCAGTTGTTTTTTCCTAGGAGATATTTCATATTTTCTTCTAATTTTTCATTTTTTTGACTGATTCTTGAAGTCTTATTGAGTCATTCACTTGCATTTGTTCAATTCTTATTTTTAAAGTGTTGTTTTCTTCAGTTACCTTTTTTAGCTCCTTTTGTAACTGGCCAATTTGTTCATTGCACTCTTTTTCCACTTCACTAATTTTATTTTTCAATAAATTGGTGTCTTTTTCATATCTCTTTTGCAGGGCATCATATCCTTCTTGCAAGATATTGTATCCTTCTTGCACTGATTTCAGTTTATTTTCCCATTTATCCTCCAGCTCTCTTTTGAGGTTCTTTATGCAATCTTCCAGAAAGGCCTTTTTATAAAAGTGACCAGTGATGGTCTTTAATACCTTCATCTGGTATTTTATCTAAAGGAACCTCAGCAACTGGGGTCAACGCTTCTTTGCCTTGATAAAAGCTGTCTATGGTGAGAGCTCTCTTTTGCTTCTTCATTTTTTTTAGACATCGTGGATATCTCTTTAAGGTAGGGGAAAAAAATGGGGGCTGAAAAGTTTTGCCTTGGGGCACTTTGGTGAGTTAACTTAAGGTGCTGGGCCGGTGGGGGCTAGGACTAAGTCCGTATTATTCCTTAAACAAGGCAAGTCTGCCAGAACACCTGCCCCCAATCAGGGCAGAGTGTCCCGAGTGCCTCAGATAAACTCCAGGTGTTTGGAATTTGGAGTTTGGAGTTTGGAATTTCTGCCAAGATGAGCTGAGCTGAGTCCCACCCTCACTTCCGGCCTACACAGGAGTCGTCTATTTATCTTTCTGTCCTAGTCAGACTAACCTGATATGAAGTTTTCCAGACAGCAGTGTCCAAATATTTCTGAGTTCGTTGACTTGAAGATCAGTTCAGAGGCTTATTTTATTGTTGATTTGAGAGAAGATCGGAGGAGAGGCAGAAAGTCACCTTTTCACTACGCCATCTTGGCTCCACCCCCCTCATATCAGAACCTTTGAATGTAAAAATGTTTTCCCAATTTATTGCTTCCCTTTTAATCTTGTCTGCATTAGTTTTGTTTGTACAAAAACTTTTTAACTTAATATAATCAAAATTATCTATTATGTGTTCAATAATGATCTCCAGTTCTTCTTTGGTCACAGATTCCTGCCTTCTCTACAGATCTGAGAACATATCTCATGTTCTTCTAATTTGCTTCTAATTTGCTTTATGTCTATATCCATTTCAACCTAGTCTTGATATATAGTGTTAGGTGTTGGTCAATGCCTAATATGTGTTACAGTAGTTTTTAATTTTCCCAGCAGTTTTTATCAAATAGTGAGTTCTTATCCCCAAAGATGGGGTCTTTGGGTTTGTCAAACATTAGATTACTATAGTTATTGACTATTTTTTCTTGTGAACCTAAATTATTCCACTGATCAACTACTTTGTTTTTTAGCCAGTACCAAATGTTTTTTGTTGTTTTTTTTGTTTGTTTTTTGTTTTTTGTTTTTTTTGCTGAGGCAACTGAGGTTGCCCAGGGTCACACATCTAGGGAATGTTAAGTGTCTGAGACCAGATTTGAACTCAGGTCCTCCTGACTTCAGGGCTGGTGCTCTATCCACTGTGCCACCTAGCTGTCCCACCAAATGGTTTTGATGACTACTGTTTTATAATATAGTTTTAGGTGTGTCATAGCTAAGGCCACATAGTCATAAGTGACCTGTGACTTGTGTTTGTTAATTAACTGAATGTAGAAGGGGTGGGATAAATTAAGCTAGTGTTTTCCTTAATAGACAAAGATTTCAGTTCAGAATATCAGATTTTCCCATCCCTTTCATCTGGAAGCTGAGTAGAATAAGGGAATTTTATTTTTTATTGTTATTATTCAGTTGTTTCAATCATGACTTTTTGTACTTCATTTGAGGTTTTCTTGGCAAAGATACCTGAATAGTTTGTCATTTCTTTCTCTACCTCATTTTATACATGAGGAAACTGAGGCAAACTGGGTTAAGTGACTTGCCTAGGATCACACAGCCAACAAATGTCTAAGGCCAGATTTGACTTCATGAATATAAGTCTTCTTGATTCCAAGTAGACTGTTCTATCCACTTTGCCACTTAGCTGCCCCAAGACAATGTTATAATTCTGATCTAATTAATAACTTTTAAGGGAGAGAAAGAAAGAGAGAGAGAGAGAGACAGAGAGAGAGAGACAGAGAGAGAGAGACAGAGAGAGAGAGAGAAGGAAGAAGGAAGAAGGAAGGAAGGAAGGAAAGAAGAAAGAAAGAAGTAAAGAAAGAAAGAAAGAAGTAAAGGAAGAAGAGAAGGGAGGAGGGAGGAAGAAGAAGGAGGAGGGAGGAGGGAGAAGGGAGAAGAGAAAGGGAGAGAAAGAGCAAGCACACACTTTAGGATCCTGGACTCCTAAGCAAAGGTGATAAGACCCAGAGAAGTTCATATCTATTGAACCATTCCATAGGATAAGAAAAGATGAATTGCCAAAAAAAAAAAAAAAAAAAAAAACTACCTTCCCAGTATTCTCAAGTTGGAAGGAAAATGAAAAAAAAAAGTGAAAGAAAAAAAAAACTAAAAAACCCAAGGTATTTTCATGAAGCATGAAAGGAAGGAAAGTTTTAAGTAATGAGCTCAATCAAGTACTTACTTTTTTATTTGTTTTCTTTTTTAAAATTCAGAACCTTGCTAGATAACCACTTTTGTTAATTACAAATATACAAATGAC
Source organism: Myrmecobius fasciatus (assembly GCA_023553655.1). Taxonomy (NCBI): domain Eukaryota; kingdom Metazoa; phylum Chordata; class Mammalia; order Dasyuromorphia; family Myrmecobiidae; genus Myrmecobius; species Myrmecobius fasciatus. Next base: position 30,467 of record JAJPUD010010986.1, on the reverse strand, counting down.
TCCAGTATTCTGATGATAAACTAGAATGGCAAAATGAATCATACCTTTTCAGACCCTTAACTATACTTACATTGCAAGAATCTTTTCTGGGGAAAGAGAGGTAGTACTAAAGAAACTCCCCCCACCCGAAAAAATGAATGAAACATTTAAAAGCATAAAGGCTAGAACAGAGGAAGTTCAGAAGCACGTGCATTCAGAAAAGTTAGACAGAACTTCCCTTAAAAAAGCAAAGCAAAACTTTGCTCCTAACTGCCATGTATACAGTTTTCTTTTTCTGTTCTTTTGATAAAGTATTGTTCAAATTAATATAGATCCAATTAATAATGATAAAAAAGTAACTTTAAAAATAAACAGATATTAAAACAAAAAGATAGTTTTGTAAAAAGATAGTTTCTTACACAGGATAGGTTGTCATGATAAATAATTTCTCACTGGCTGAATAAAATACATGTGCAAGGGTAAATTATGTAACTATATCTGTGTACACAATTCTCATAAAAATGGTGGATCTGGACAACTCAATCAAAGGACGAGCAGACATTTATTTTATTTTATTTTATATAGCTTTACTTTGTCCCATCCCTGACTAAATGACTTAAAAATATCCTTCTATGGAATTTAATTTTATCATTTTTATTTTTAAATTTTCTAATTCTACACAAAGTGCATAGCTACATTTTTCTATGTAGTGGTGAGTGAAATAACAAAGGGAGCTATAATCTGATATTGAGGGGCAGCCAATATAAATTGTGAAGTAAGTGTATTAGTTTGTACATACTCTTTTACCAAATAACTGAATTGGACTGTGAGCCAAGAGTTCAAAAAATTAGTGGATTTAACAGAGATTAGAGCATAGGAAAAGTTGTCACCAATTGTGAATGGTCCAGGTTCTATGTGGGCAGGAGCAGGTCTGCAATGGCAGAAAGATGATAAGAATATCTGGGTAGATAACTGAATGGATGGAAGAGATATGAAGCTGCAACATGATATTACATGAATTCAAGAGAATTATATGAAATTTTGAAAAAAATATATAGTCCAGAGGCTCTCAAATTGTGATGTAAGAACCCCTAGGATTGCTGAGAGACTTTCAGGGACTCAATAAGGTAGAAATTATTTTCATAATAACAATACAATTTAATTGTGAATATAAGTATCTATAATTATAATTGATATAATCTATGCTTTATGAAGGATTCCTTAACAATGTTTAAGTATATAAAGGAGTCTTGAAACCAAAATATTTTTGCACCCTAAACTTGTCTAATCTACTTCTTTAGAGATGTCTAAAACACAGCTTCTTAAACTTTTTCCACTCGTGATTCCTTTTTTGTCCAAAAATTTTTTAAACAACCCTGGATATATAGGTATGTAAAATAGGTATACAAATCAAACATTTATTGATAATCATAATTATATGACATCCACATTCATGAGGTCACAACCCATATTTTAACAAGCTTTGGTCTAACCTAGGGTAAATAAGATGGCAGGAAATACAGAATTAGTTATTTTAACTGTGAATGGGAATGGGATTCACTCTCCCTTAAAGCAGAAGTGGATAGCATACTGGATTAAAAGCCAGAATCCAACAATTCGTTGTTTACAAGAAACACATTTAAAGCATAATAATACATACAGAGTGAAGGTAAAGGGCTGGAGCAGAATCTATTATGCTTCAGGTGAACAAAAAAAAGCAGGGGTAGCAATACTGATCTCGGAACAAGTACAAGCAAAGATAGATCTAATTAAAAGAGACAAGGAAGGAAACTATATCTTACTAAAGGGTACCATAGAGAATGAAGCAATATCAATACTAAACATATATGCACCAAGTGGTGTAGCATCCAGATACCTAGAGAAGTTAAGAGAGATGCAAGAAGAAATAGATAGCAAAACTATAATAGTGGGGAATCTCCACTTCCCTCTCTCAGAACTAGATAAATCGAACCACAAAATAAATAAGAAAGAAGTTAAGGAGGTAAACAAAATGTTAGAAAAGTTAGGTATGACAGATCTTTGGAGGAAATTAAATGGAGACAGAAAGGAATTTACTTTTTTCTCAGCAGTTCATGGAACTTATACAAAAATTGACCACGTGTTAGGACACAAACACCTCAAAATCAAATGCAGGAAGGCAGGAATAGTAAATGCATTTTTTTCAGATCATGATGCAATAAAAATCACATGCAATATAAGGCCAGAAGAAAATAGACCAAAAAGCAATTGGAAATTAAATAATCTCATCCTAAAGAATGAATGGGTGAAATAGCAAATTACAGACAAAATTACTAATTTCATCCAAGAGAATGACAATAATGAGACAACATACCAAAATTTGTGGGATGCAGCCAAAATGGTAATAAGGGGAAATTTTATATCTCTAGATGCCTATTTGCATAAAATAGAAAAAGAGAAAAATCAATGAATTGGGCTTGCAACTAAAAAAGCTAGAAAAAGAACAAATTAAAAACCCCCAATCAAATACCAAACTTGAAATCCTAAAAATAAAAGGAGAGATTAATAAAATTGAAAGTAAAAAAAAAAAACTACTGAATTAATAAATAAAACTAAAAGTTGGTTTTATGAAAAAAAAAAACAAAATAGATAAACCTCTAGTTAATTTGATTAGAAGAAGGAAAGAGGAAAATCAAATTGTTAGTCTCAAAAATGAGAAGGGAGAACTTTCCACCAATGAAGAGAAAATTAGAGCAATGATTAGGAGTTACTTTGCCCAACTTTATGCCAATAAATTTGATAACCTAAGTTAAAATGGAGGGATATCTACAAAAATATAGATTGTCCAGATTAAGAGAAGAGGAAATAAATTACTTAAATAGTCCCATTTTAGAAAAAGAAATAGAAGAAGCTATTAATCAACTCCCTAAGAAAAAATTCCAAGGGCCAGATGGATTTACATGTGAATTCTACCAAACATTTAAAGAACAATTAACTCCAATATTATATAAACCATCTGAAAAAAACAGGGAATGAAGGACTCCTACCAAATTCCTTTTATAACACAGACATGGTACTGATACCTAAACCAGGTAGAACAAAAACAGAAAAAAAAATTATAGACCAATCTCCCTAATGAATATTGATGCAAAAAATCTTAAAATATTAGCAAAAAGTTTACAGAAAATCATCCCCAGAATAATACACCATGACCAAGTAGGATTTATAGCAAGGAATGCAGGGATGGTTCAATATTAGGAAAACTATTAGCCTAATTGACTATATCAATAACCAAATTAACAAACACATATGATTATCTCAATAAATGCAGAAAAAGCATTTGATAAAATCCAACATCCATTCCTATTAAAAACACTAGAGAGTATAAATGATAAATGATCAGTAGCACCTATTTAAAACCATCAGCAAGTATCATATGTAATGGGGACAAACCATTCCCAATACGATCAGGAGTGAAACAAGAAACAGAGTAGTTGATCAGTGGAATAGGTTAAGTTCACAGGAAAAAAATACTGAATGACTATAGTAATCTAGTGTTTGATAAATCCAAAGACTCCACATTTTGGGATAAAACTCATTATTTGACAAAAACTGCTGGGAAAATTGGAAACCAATATGGAAGAAACTAGGCATTGACCCACATCTAACACCATATACCAAGATAAGGTTGAAATGGATTCATGATCTAGACATAAAGAATGATAGTATAAACAAATTAGAAGAAAGTAGGATAGTTTACCTCTCAGATCTGTGGAGGAGGAAGGAATTTGTGACCAAAGAACTAGAAATCATCATTAATCACAAAATAGATAATTTTGACTATATCAAGTTAAAACGTTTTTGTACAAACAAAATAAATTCAGACAAGATTAGAAGGGAAGCAATAAACTGGGAAAACATTTTTACATTCAAAGATTCTAATAAAGGTCTCATTTCTAAAATATGTAGAGAATTGACTCAAATATATAAGAATTCAAGACATTCTCCAATTGATAAATGATCAAAAGATATGAACAGACAATTTTCAGATGAAGAAATTAAAATTATTTTTTGTCATATGAAAAGGTGCTCCAAATCACTATTGATCAGAGAAATGCAAATTAAGACAACTCTGAGATACCGCTACCCACTTGTCAGATTAGCCAAAATGTAAGGAAAAAAAGGAATAAAATAAGGAAAATAAGGAAAAAAATAATAAGGAAAAGCGAATGTTGGAGGGGATGTGGGAAAACTGGGACACTGATACATTGTTGATGGAACTGTGAATGGATCCAACCATTTTGGAGAGCAATCTGGAACTATGCTCAGAGAATTATCAACTCTATGGCATATCAAATATATGCCTTCATATCAAAGATATCCCCCTTCCTTGATGTCAGATAAGATTTTGTTATTTTTCAAGATATTCCTTATGTTTAATAAGCTAAAATACTTCATATGCCTCTAGGAGAGTCTTTCTTTACTGACTTAACTACTAAACCAACATATTTGAATATCTATAGTTATGATTACTCTATTTTTCCATGTCAGCAATTACCTCCCTCACCAAATTGTTGTAAAGATCAAAGTATGCAAAAACCTTTTTCAATCATAAAGTATTATGAAAATGTGACAACAATGACTAAATGTGAGCTATTAGTCACCGATGGACATATTTCCAAATAATGATCATAATTTTCAACTCAGGGGATCAAATCATATTACTTATTAATATTTGTTGCCTTTTACTATATATTTTGCATTGTAAGTGATTTTGAGGGCTTAAATGCAGAAATATATTGAGGGTGTGGAAGGATGATAGACCCTTTAGTTTATTTAAATTGCTAAGTAATAAGATATCCACTAAAAATTTATTCCCATCAAGTCACATAATAAAAATTCTAACTAATATAATAATCAGAATATTTAATTTTGACATAAAGGTAAGGAAAGAGGTCATAATTTAGGTTCCTTTTTTAACAAGTAAGAGAGAGACAGACAGGTTTAAAAGGTTCAGTGATAGCTTCAGAGAAATTTCTAAAAGTTATTATTTTGCTAGTAAAGATTCACAAAAATTTCAAAGACGATCAAGACATTTGGAGTCGATTGGAAGCTAGAAAATACTTCAAAAATTCCAACTTCATACATTGCTAATTCTTACCCCTTCTCTCCAATAAACATTCCTATTAAGTAGTAAATCAGAAATATTTGATAACTTTAGTGGTAGAAGTATCTGCTAAGACATTTGATTCAAAAACAGCAGTTGGCTGGTATCAATTAGGACCATTTTTTTTTTCCAATTGTAATTTGTGTCAAGGCTACTATTCAAAGAATAAAAGTGATTGGACTTTATTAGGGGAGACAGTTTATGAAAAAAACTGAGTAGAAATTTATTTAAACGTTCCCAATTACAACGAATGTTTTAATCAGTGTGACTAAAACCTACGATCATAATTTTCAACTTTCTTGAGTACTACATAATAAGTAGGAATGTTAATACACTATATAGTACATCATGGTTGAAATAGAATTTTGTTTTATTTCAATTAATGTACAATATGTAAGTCATATTGAATTACTGTTTAAATTGACAGTAGGGATTCAGATTAATGAAGCTCTAAGCCAGCACAAATCCAATAAAATAATAAATTTTCTGAACACAATTTTGAATCAAGAAAGGATAATGCTGCCACATCCTGTTCCATACACATGTAGAAGAAATGCTAAAAATTTCCAACATAGAAACTTCTTCCATTGATAGAGTTCTACAAGCTGAATATCTATATCTTGCAGTCTAAGTGACTTTCACTTATGATCTCAATTGTTCCCATGGATTCAATTATTGCAGATAATTTTCAAATCATTTGTCCAGCCCTAATTTTCTTCCATACACATGTAGAAGAAATGCTAAAAATTTCCAACATAGAAACTTCTTCCATTGATAAGAATTCTACAAGCCGAATATCTATATCTTGCAGTCTAAGTGACTTTCACTTATGATCTCAACTGTTCCCATGGATTCAATTATTGCAGATAATTTTCAAATCATTTGTCCAGCCCTAATTTTCTTCTTACCTCCAATTTTTTGGATATCTTAAATTTGATATCTAATATATCTGTTAAACTCAACATGTCCAAAATTGAACTCATCTTTACCCTCAAACCTCTCTTTTTCCTAACTTGTATACAGCTATTGAGCATTCTATCATCTTTCCAGTCATCTAGACTTGATACCTCTGTATCATCTCCAACCTTACACTGCCTTATAACTCACCCACAACTATTTTCAATCTATTGCCAGGTCCTATTGTTTCTATCTTCACATCTCCTCTAGCTTTAAGTTCATTCTGTTCTCTGCCAATGCATCTTGATGCAATCCTTCATTACCTCACATCTTGATTACTAATAGCCTGCTGGTTGGTTTCCCTAGCTTGCCTTGAAGTGTAGGTATGACCATGCCACAAACCTCAGCATTCCCAGTTATTTATATCTATATACATATGTGTATGTTCACAGGACAAATTAAATAAATCTGACTTTTAAAGAGTTTCTTAACCTGGCTCTTTCCTCTATTTCTAATCTCCATACATCTTATTCACTTTTAAGTGTCCAGATGGACGCAGATCTCATTCCTTGTGCAAGATACTTCATCTCCTTCCTATCTCTGAATTTTCAATGGCTTCTCAGCCCCCTCCCCACCTGCACCCCCATAACTCTACTTCCTCGTCACTTCTTCTGTTTTCCTTGGTTACCTTGATGAATTACTTTGGAAAAGTCATTTAGTTATTCTGCGCCTCAGTATCCTCACTTGTAAAATAATAAAATTAAATCATGGACCATGACATAATAGAAACCACACAACATGTAAAGATTTAGAGTCAGGTAACCTAGACCTGACATCTATTCTTTCATGTAACCACGGGCAAACAGCTTAATATCTCTGAAACTGAAACTCTTAATCTCTTTTTTTTTCTCTTTTTTTTTTTATTAAAAGCTTTTTTATTTACAAAACATATGAGTGATTTTTCTACACTGACCTTTGCAAAAACTTTTTTCCCCAAGCTTTTCCCCTCCTTCCCCCCACCCCTATATGACAGGTAATCCAATACGTGCTAAAAATGATAAATTATATGACCCAATACATGTATACATATCCATACAGTTATCTTACTGCACAAGAAACATCAGATCTAGAAAGAGAAGAAGAAAAAAAACAACCTAAGAAGGAAAACAAAATGCATGGAAATATTCACAGAAAGTGTGAAACTCTTAATCTCAAAAATGGAGGTAAGTATACTCATATTACTTCATAGTTTTGGTTTGAGTAAAACACTTTCTGTTCCTGACATATACTGGTTATGGGAACTTGAACAAATCACTTAATTTTTCAGTGTCCCAGGTATCTTTCTAAGATTATAAAATGCTGAATAGCTGCAGATCAGCACTAGCAAAGAGAATTTCCTCATTGTAAATTATTTGAGCCAATAAAATAAAAATCATATATAAATTTGACATTAATTTATGTAATTAGGAAATAATTACCTCGGAAACAAACAAAAGACCAAATAGATTATGATAGGGTACTATGTTATCATAGTACAAATGAATCTGTTTTTCAGATAGTTAGAAGAATGAGGGGAAAATAAATGATATACCACCTTAGAATAGAAAGCTGCACGTGCCATTAAGTAACCAGGAAAAGCTGCATGAGTATCCCCAGACTTAGAGAGAGAGGGTAACAAGGGAGAAGAAGGTGACTAATGACAAAATTTTTAAGTTTACCTCAGTTGATTGTGGTCTTTGTGGTATTGTTGGGGCTGGAATCAAAAAAACATTCCTGGCTTTAATATTTCTCTGCATCAAAATTGCCCATTTGTAATTATGGAGGCAGCTGTACTGCTCATGGTAAAAGCAGAACAGAGCTACAAATCCATTCAAAGAAATTGCCTGGTAAGGGGAATATTTGTGGTAATAATTCCTGAAGAACAGAGTAACTTGATTCTCAAAATGTACTTAGAACCAGACTAATTATAACAAGTTGGAATAAAAAAAAACCCACTACCACCATTTTCTTGGCTAATATCTATGAATGTTAGGTAACTGTTGTGTGTTTAGGTGTTATATTAATTTTCAACTGGATGCAGAATGTTTTTGTTGCACACAAACTGAAAAAGAAACTGAGTAGATAAATTAGAAAATGAGAAGGTTAGCCCCCTACAGATATTCATCAGAAGAGTGACAGTCTGAGATTTTGCCAAGGAGATTTTCATCTCCTTGAAGCATAGCCCCAGTTGTGCTAGTGCCAGAGGAAAAGCCTATATTTGGACGTTTCAGTCAATGTCCCTGAAAAAGCAACATTAAAAAAAAAGATCAGATCATATTTTGAAATCTTATACTTTGGGACCAAAAGCCCAAATATACGCCAAAATGATAAAAAAAAATTAAGAGGTTAAGTAAGGATTAGAAAGGTGTTAGAAACCTATAGTTAATCCAGTTATTAGAGACCATGGAATTCATGGACCCACAGCAAGACTCTATAGTTGAGAAAAAGAAAAGAAAATGAAAAGAAAATACTAATGATTAAGATTGCTATTATGCAGATTTGTATAGTTATCATCTCCTTTTCAAGTTGTCAGAACTTGTTAGAAGGACACAAAGCTGAATATCTCTATTGAAAATAGGCAGGATCCATTGTGTCAATTCATATGTAATACAAATGGCCAAGTTGTTTCTGGCTTCCGAGGCTTTCTAATCTAATATTTTCTGTCTAATATTTTACTTATAAATTTAAACAAAATAAATTTTAAAAAAATCTTACTACAATTAAGCCTAAATGCATATGTATGTGTGCATGTGTAATATTTAGGCTGCAACACTGTCTTTCTCAACTATAGGACACAGCAGGATGTTTCTTGATGCCTGCTGTTGGTTTCTGTTTGGTTAATGCAACAATGTTTAGTTATGGGCATTTTAGTAAATGGAGAGAGAGATAGTTAGGATGACCCACAAAGATAAGGTTTGAAATTTTAAGCAATTAGAGAAAGATAAGACATAGGTGAATCATATTGATAAATAAACGCAGAGTAGTATTAGGCGTTAAGTGTATATGTGTATATATATATGTGTGTGTGTATATATATATATATACATCTACATGTATGCATATATATATATTAAGTGTTAAGTATAAATTAAATATTATAAGGCAGAGTATTCAAGAAATGATAAGAAGCCTAGGAAGAAAACTATTGTTAGAAGAAAGAAAACAAAAAGATTAAATAAGAGAGAATGATTTTAGAGTGGAGAGGGATAGATTTAAGATCTGCAAGAGAGAAATTGTTAAGTAGAGAGGAATTTTCAGGTTACATAGATGATTGTGCATGCACATTCACTCTCTCTGTTCTCTTTCAATGAGATCATAGAGTTAAACCTAGAAAGATCTTTAACAATTATATAACTTTGTACCACTAGAGTGGCAAAATTTGGATCCCTGTCTAGCACTCTTTAAAAGCCACCTAATTTCCTATGTCCTTATAACAATAGATACTAAATTCTTTGCAATCAATTAAAATATATTGTTTAAAAATTGTATTACCTTTAGAAATCAAAAGATCCTGATAACGTGATTAATTTTTGCAACATGTCTGTGAAACAGTGAAAAGATACATTTCTGCATTGATCTTAGAAATCTATAACACTGGAAAGGAAACAAAGGAGTTTTTAAATTTTCCCTATGATTTAATCAATGCCAAATATTTATCTATCAACAAATTTGCCAAAATTATTCTCTGCTCAGTTATTCTAGAGTAACATACATCTACATTTAGCTTAATAGGAAAAGGTTAGGCATGTGATACTACTAAAATCAAGACTAACTACTTTCAGTGAGGAGAAAAGAATTACATTAGCACCTTTTCCATTTATTTCTTTCTTCTAAATAAAATGATGACTGTTTATGGGGACTTTACTGTTCATATATTAAGTTTTGTCTCTTCAAAAAAGAGAAGATGGGTAGAACTTTTATATTGGTCCTTTTATGACACTTAAGTTTCTGTTTAATCCCCTAAATCAATTCCCAGTAATTTTGATTTTTATTAAAACAAAAACTATTCTAAGAACTAGACAATTTTATTCTTGATTATATATCAAGGACATACTTTTCATTCTCATACATGAATAAAACATTTGGTTCCCTTTAAATTAAAATTATCATAAAAATACTAGGCTAAATTCAGTAGTTTAAGGTTTTAGAAATAATTTTCAGTGGTGGCAAAAAGATAAGCTTAGGCATCTTTTTCTTTTACTCTTAAGTTGATGAGAAGGGTGATTTTACTGGGACGTGATTAACAAAGCTTTTATTAGTTTTCATGCTTGAAGGGAAGAAAAAGAGAAAGTTGCTGTTCGTAGTATATTACTCTTCAAATAATTATATTCTCTTCTTGTCTGACAATTTTCCTCATGTGTCATTAACCTCTAAAGTCACAAAAATTTTGATACTAAAATGAGAAAGGATGTGACATAATTTTCTCAAGCTCTCAAATTATCCAGAAATTGTTTTAATGCTGCATTACTAGTGAACAGAGTAAATCTCTATTTGGTGCATACTTTTAAGGACATTAATTTAAAATGAGTAGGTATGTCTTTTCACACACACACACACCACACACGCCTCTCTGTGTTATATAAAACAGCTCTTAAAATATGATTATTCCCCTCTTATAACTTCTTCCTCCCTACCATGACACAAATTGCCACTCACTGTAAAGTAAATGAACTTAATCAAGAAGTAATTTTCTACCTTTACTGTGGCATGAACCAGTTACAAGGCAAGGAACATTTCAAGCTGTTTGTAAAATTATTTGTTCTATACACAGTACAATGATTGACTATTTTCTAAGTTTGTAATTTTCCTAAGTGACCATAGCCATAATCAGAAGAAGCAATATATCCATGAATTAGAAATGAAGGGTCTAATGAATTAGAAATGAAGTGTTTAACTTCATTCCTTTAAAAGAAAAATAGTAAAGGATCCATTGTATTCTATATTTACCATCACCCTAAAGGGATAGATGCTTTACTAATCCTTAAAGTGTGCTTCATTATAATTTAGATGGTAAAGCCAAACGATGCAGCATGAATGCTACTGAATTCATACTAAGGCTGAATGATTAACTTAAGAAAACAAAGTGCATTTTTAATAGTTAACATAATTGAGTTTTATTTCCTTTGTTTAGGATGAAAGATGCTTTTGATTTTGGTTTGTTGAATGTACATACCTTCAACTGAATATTGATATCTTAGTTTTCCATAATGGGAGATCTATACTTAGAACATTTTTTTTTGCCAGGCTTACCCACATGGATGGTTTAATCAGCTACATGATCAATAGACACCTCAGTCTGATGTAGGTAAGAACTGCAAGAAGCAGGCATTCTTTGACAAGAGTTGTGTTCAGAACAGTTCTTAGAATACTTTTGTTACAATCAGTAGGAGGCACCAGGCTATGTCCTGGGAATGCTGTGTGGAGTGCTCTTTTTTTGTATCCCTACTTAGTGCTTGGCACATAGTAGGAGTTTAAAAAATATTGATTTGTTGATACAAAAAGAAAAGCAAAAGACAGTCCCTGTCCTTGAGGAACTCACATTAAAACTTGAAGTTCACTAATCTATACTGCTTCCATAATCTCAGTTAAGTGGAATGAAAAGGGGGGAGAGGGGGAATGGCTTTACAAGTTTTAAGAGGTCACAGCCAAAAAGAAGACACAGTTCTTTTCCAAAGGATTCCAAAGCACTAAATTCTAGACTTTCATTCAAATAGTTACATCATTGTTAATAGCTTTCATGTGGCTATTTCTTGGCTTTTTTCATGTTCCCCCTGGTTTTTTTTTAATAGTTCCTCTTGGACTTATCTAGCTAAGACATTAAAAATGTATTATTTTACTTGTATATAGATAAATCAAAATATTTTCTGAATAAATCTAATATGTTGCAACAATCTTTATATTGAGGGTGGTGCTAAATGATGTTTTTCTAAAATCTAATATCACATATTCCTTAAATAAAACAACTAAAAATGACCAGATGTACAACTTTTTGTGTGCAGTCTCCTCATCCCATGACAGTCTTTCTTCTTTCTCTTCTTATCTGAGCTGTTTAGTAATGATAAGTAAGTTTCTATGAAAAAAGAATCTTGGCACAGTGGTTAGAGACCTGGCTTTGTGACTAGGAAAATCCAAGTTCAAATTGTGTCTCTAGCACAGGCTGATTATAACACTCTAAGCAACCTCAAAACTTTTTAGTGTTCTAAGTACCAGCTTCTTAAAATGTGGGTCGGTAAAATTTGGAGGGAGGGGTCATAAAATTATTATTTATTATCAGTAAATGTTTGATTTGTATATTTCATATACCTATATAACCAAGGTCATATAAAAATTTCTCAAATGTAAAGGGGTCATGAGAGAAAAAATTAAGAAGTCCTGTTCTAAGCAACCTTTTAAGGTAATAGGTAGCAAGAAAAGGGCCTATTACCATCACCAATGAAACTGCAGATCTATTCTCTATCCTTAGTTAGGACAATTAAAAAAATTCAAAGTAAAAAAAAAGTTAAACATTTTACTATCTTTCATGTAGTGATAATTAACTCCTTCTTTTTACCCCTTCCTCCTGCCAAAAGACAAGTGACTTAAAAATGATTGGTAGAAATACCTTTTGAGAGGTAGTTTGGGAAAACAGTGAAAAATACTCTGCTTCAAAATCAAAAGACCTGAGTTCTACCACTTATTAGCTATACAACTACAAAAATCATTCAACCTCTCTAAGTTTCAGTTTTCCCATTTCTAAAATAGGATATAATAAAATACACAGTGTTTATTGCACAATGTCAACTTGACAATAAAATAGGAAAGTGTTTTTGAAAATAATTTTTACCTATAAAACAGTCTCTAAATTTCTCTTCCAAAAGACTATCAATTGATAAGGAACAACAATTACTGATTCTGCTACATATTTAAACAGGAACACAATCTTAACTTCTCTTTTCCCATCTGCTTCCCTTTTCTTTGTTCTGGTTCTTTCCCTACTACAAACACTAGAAAGAAAAAAAAAAAAAAACACTCTATTTTTACAAATTTAATAGTAGCTATTTGTCTTTAAAAAAAGAAAAAGGTAATGTGCTGATCACAATACTTCATAAAGTAAATCTGAAGCAAATGGATGAAAATCAAAGAAGCAGAACAAATCTTAGAATACAAATAAATCTAAAATGTATTTAAAATCAAAGTATATACTTAATAATTCAGTCAAAACTGTTTATGTGAATGCATGAAACAGCATCTTTTAAATGGTTTCTAAAACACTAAGGACTATATTTTACTGATTCAGTAAAAGTTTGTAGCTCTCTTAAACAATGAAAATAATCATAAAATAAATATTCCCCCACACCCAAAGAAACAAATTTCAATAGTGTATGCTCTTAATTGCCTACAACCTATCATCTTAATTACATACAATCATTAGCTATCTGATGTAGTAAAACCCTGAAGACTATGAATGCTTTAAAAATATATCATTTTTACTTTGGCCCTCTTTCCCATTCTTCCCCCCCAAAATAGGTTTCAATCTATTTTTTCCTCTGGTAAAGTCCTGGGTAAATTGACGGTCAGGTTCCCATGAGAAATGTCTGCTCGACACTACTCATATATGCAGGTAGTGTTACCATTGCAGCATATCACTAGTACTGCTGATACATCATTTTCTTTCTGATAGCTAAAAGAATGGAAGGAATACATATAATACAGCATCAAGTCTGCATTTATTAAACTATTAGGTTTCAAACTGGCAAATACTACCAACTATTTTTATAACCAGTTTATAACAGCTGCACACAAATAAATTCAAAGTGCACAGCTTTTTTTCTTTCTCCTCTTTTTTTTTCTCTCTTTATTTAAAAGATAATCACCTTATGTTTTATATATGGGAGAGTGACTTTAGTAAGAAAGTCAGTGCATTTAAATAAAATAAGTTGATGGGTTGAGATGATATTGGTTAATTTGAAATTTGTAGGTGATGCCTGATATAATTGAAAATCAAATCAGGGCTGTAATAGAATTTATAAAAAGCAAGAGTCTCATAAATGTGCCAGCAGATAACCTTCCTAATCAAATTATACAAACTTTAGCTGGGTCAAATTCAGAACCAAAATGTCCTTGAACTAGAAAAAACCATTAAAAAAAAACCTCTTTGCCTTTTAATTATTATGGATCAAGATCGCAAATTAGAATTTTGCCCCTTAATGTCTCTTGGGTATGTAAGGATTTTTAGTGTTCCTTGAACTCTTTACTCTGGTTTTCAGGGATTACACATTTAAAAAAAAAAAATGACTGCTACACATTTAATTCAATGAGAGACAATGAGTTTAATTTTTAGTTAATAGTTGCTTTTCTACAATGAATTTCTACAAAGAACATTTTATTGTCTTGACCACATGATTTACTAGGTCTCCTAGCACTATGTCCAAGATGTAAGGTTACAGAGGGCAGACAGCTGTTTACAATTATCTTTTGTTACAACAGGGAAATCTCTTAGAATGCAAGGTCTTTATTATGCAGCACCAGCTTCTAAAAAGAGAGTTTCTAAAAAAGATAATATTCAGTACCTCTATTCCCCAGGTATCAAGTAGAAAAGTGCTTTCCCATTTTCTTAATATCTTACTTACAAAGAATGGCATAATCCCTTCAAAAGACAAGCAAACTACTGTTATGTACAGTAGGTTTTTATTTGTGTGCTTGTTTTTGGTTTTTGCAAAAGCACTTTCTTAAGATTGTCAGTTTAAGAAGAAATCTAGTAGTATCACATTAAAACACATCTCTATAATGTTGGTTAAGAATTTGCCCTGTAGGGAAAAAACATATTAAATGATTTTCAATACCATTACTAGCTGGAATGCCATGATGTGGTGAATTTAGAATGCCTTGGAATTCCACAAAACAGCCTCAATTCCTTGTGTTCTTTGCCATTTTTGCCATATTCTTCCACAAGCTTATCTTAGCTTTTTATTTTTTTTTCCTATTAAGTTTGAGTTAGCTTCTTCCCAGAAGGGATTTTTTTTAAAGGAAATGGGATGACAAAGACATTGCTCCTCTCAAATTCATGACAAAAAAGTGTTCTTTTTTGTAGGTAGATGGAGGAATATCATAGCATTTGACTATTTCTCCTACAGATTCATTGAACAGGATTTCATAACTCTGTCTTCTAAGTGGAACTGTGCTAGCCTAAAATTAGCTGTGGAAATTCAAATGTCTTTTTCTTGAGGATTTAAACCACTGAACTGCTTGCTGAGCTCTAGATTACTAGAGAGCCAAACATATACTTTCAAACTGGGAAGGTTACCAGGATCTCAATTATTTCTTTTATAATTAGGGGAAAACTAGGAGGAAAATGAGGAATAGTTAGTTAGAATATCAACCCACAACTGATATTTATAGAATTCATTGTTCAGTTTTCAGTTGTGTCCAACTCTTTATGATTTGATTTGGTTTTTTTTTCAGCAAAGATATTGGTGTACTTTGTTCTTTCCTTCTCTAGCTCATTTGTTTCTTTGTTTTCAGATGAGGAAACTGAAGCAAACAGGGTTAAGTGAGTTGCTCATGGTCACATATCCAGTAAGTATCTGTGACCAAATTTGAGCTCAGGAATCTGTCTTCCTGTCTTGACTTTTATAAAATACTTTAAAAGTTATCAAAATACTTTTCTTACAAATTTCTCTCAAGAAAGATCTGGCTTCTAAAATTACAGAACTTAAGAGCTGGAAGAAATCTTCACAGCTCTCTAGTCTAACCCGCAAAATAAAATCTTCACTCTAATATACCTGGGAAATCATTATCCATCCTCTGTTTGAAGACTTCCAAGGAGGGGAGAACTTTTACCATCTACTGATTCAGTTATTTCATTTTAGTAAAGCCCTAATTACTGAGAAGTCTTCCATTAAATCAAGCCTAAATGTAATCTTTGTAACTTTTCCACTTTTCTCCTATCTCTGCCTTCTGAGGCAAGAAAGGAAAAAAAATCCATTTTTTTTTCTTCCATATGAAAACATTGCAAATACTAGAAATGGCAATCATTTCTCCCCTAATGTCTAATGTTTTCAGGTGCTGTTCCCCCTCCTCCTCAATTAATCCACACTTGACATTAATTTAAGGGCCATATGCATATGACATCATCCTGAGAATCTTTTCTTCATTTCTTTCCACTCCTTCCATTTAGAAATGTCTTTCCTAATATATGGCAGCCAAAACGGAAAACAATGTTTCAGTTATGATGTAATCATGGTAAACTACATTATTACTATTACTTCCTTAATGTTGAGAACCATAATTCTCTAAATCTATCCTGAGATTGCATTAACTTTCTTGGCTGATTTTATCAAAAAGAATTTGAAATGTAATGAACCCCCCCTAGATCCTGTCCTGTTAGCATGCCAGAAATCTTTACCATTAGAGTTTCATTAGTTTGGATCTTCAAATATCCTTATTCTGCTTAAGTCCAAAAATTCCTGGGGAGGGTAATTATATCAAATTCTTAGCTAATGAATTAGTTTATCTGCTATAAGGCAAACCAATAGGAGCAGGCAAAAAGGTATGGTGAAAAGAACCCTAGAATTTCAGTAGGGAGATGTGTTTGAATTCTTGCTTTTTTACTTATTGCTATGTGCCCTAGGAAAATTATTTAACTACTCAGGACCTTTGGCTCCTTTTCGCTAAACAAAGTAATAAGATTAGTAGCTTTTAAGGTGTTTTTCGGAACTCAAATTATTTCAGTGCTAAGTTTGTAATTCTCAGGGGTATTTCAGATGCTGGTTGTCCTACACAGAGATTATAAAACCCTTGATGTCTGAGGTAATATCTGATACTTCTTTTTTAAAACTATCACACCGAATAGAGTGCTGTTGCAGGTCTCTCTCATATCAGAGAAATGACGGATTCAAAGAGTTAAAAACCAAGGAGACATTCATGGACCATAAAAATTCAATAAAGATGAATTTAGTAATTACAAAATATAAAATGGATATAATTCCTAACATTAGAAATTCAGTAATTTAGATTAAATGACTATTCCCCTCTTCCTTTGCATTCACTGCAACAACTGCCTTGTTAAATTAGAAAAGCATTCTCATAGGGCATTGAGAAATTTGCTGAAACTTCCAACATTTTCCCACAGGCTGGGCTTTTTATACTTCAGGCGGGAAGGAAGACAAAATAATCATGAGTGGGAGAATGACCTCCTTCCCCGGTGCCCCCCCCCCCATAAAGAGAAACCAGGCTAGCCTACATAAAACTGGTGCTTCCTATTACAGCTGAACACATAGGACGCTTTCAATAAATAACTTATGGAAAAATGTTGGGAAGTCAAGAGTAGCCATGTATAGTTTAATGTGTATAATGAATTTAGAAATTATAAGCATGTTAGTGGCTTTCCCCCCTTTTCTAAGCTAAAGATTAGGTCTCTTCAGTATTGAAAAAGAAAAGTGATTTGACATTAGCTCTATTTCCTATGCAATTAAAAACCCCTTGACCTTATCTCCTTTACTCTCCTCCTTACTCCCATTCTCTGACAAAGTGGTAGCCTTTCTTGCCAAGGTCAATTCCTCTACATGGTTATTATTGCTTTCCCTTCTTCCAAATTGCATCCGATTAAGGATGATTAAATAATGATTAAATTATTCCTCTTAAATCATCTCCCAATCAACCCTTTATCAACGATTTCTTCCTTGAAGCCAATTTCTCTCCTCCATCTTTAAATTGTCTTTACCAGACTCTACAATGTCTTTGTGTTATCATGGCATGTTTCTATTCTCCTTCTGAGACAAATTCCTTGAAAAAAGTTATCTGCCCTTGTTGCTTCTACTTTCTTTTCTTTTCTTTACTCCTTTGGTAATCTGGCTTTCAATTTTATTACTTCACTTAAAATGTTCTCTCCAAGGTTATCCAATGCTATTCTCTCAACCCTAATCCTTCTCAAACTATCTGCTGAATTTGACACTTTTGCCTATATACTCCTCCTGAATACTTTTTCCTCTCAAGGTTTTCTTGACACTATTCTTTCCTGAATCATATCCCACTTCTATGATCACTCTTTCTCAGACTATTTTGCCATCTAATTAATTACATCTTGACTGTCTTTGAATGTACACCAAGATTCAGTCTAGGCTCTCTGCTCTTCCACGGGTATACACTCTCTTGTTAACTTCATTAAGACTCTTGGATTGAATTATGATCACTATGCAAATGACTCCTAGATTTACATATTCACAGCTACTCTCTCTCCCAACCTTCAGTCTATTATTATTTATTTATTGAACATTTTAATCTGGGTATACTGGAGTTGTCTTAAACTTAATGATGTCTAAAACTGAATTTATTCTCTCTCCAAATCCTTCCCTTCTCTAAACTTTCTTCTTGACTGATTGTACCACCACACTTTTAGTGTCTTAGATTTGTAATCTTGGGTCTTTGCCTCTACTTCTCCTCACTACCTGCCATCTCCCATATCCACTAGGTTGTCAAATCTTGTCATTTTTACTTTCACAATATCTTTAAATCTGCTCCCTTCTCTCTCACACAAGTGAAGCTTTCCTTCCATTCTCATCACAACTCAATAGTTAATTGCAACAGCCTCCCAATAATATCCCGGCCTCAAGTTTCTCACTATTCCTAACTATTGTACATACTTTTTTGGGGAAGGGAGAGGGTTGATAAAAGAAATTTAATGCTCATCAAGCAATACTGGATTGTAATACAAAGCAATACTACTTCACGTGTCCTGCCCCTGCCACCCTTTGCTCACTGTCAATATCCTATCAATCAGAGAATCACTTTAGATGGAAACCAGAAGTTAATCTTATAGAAGTATAAGATCTTCTATACCAGTTAACAGAAATAAAGGAAGAAGAGACAGTAATAACTATATTGCCTGGGGGTGAAAATGCAAAGGCAACAGGTTTGACTATGGAAAAATCTAGCTCTTTTGTCTCTAAATTGCAAACTTATTTCTTTCCTAAATTAGAGCTTGATCTGTCTATAAAGTTTTCTACAAATACAACACATGGTTAACATTTACTCAAAGAGGCCTCTCCTCAGAATCTACATATTGTTTACAATCATTTCTCAAGTACAAATCAAACCCTGGTATATGGTACAAGTTAACCAATGACTTGCTATTGCCTCTAGAATAAAATATAAGCTCCTCTGTTTAACTTTTAAAAAACTATACAACTTTACTCCATTGTACCTTGCCATATTCATTCAATATCAGTCTTTCTCCTACATACTGTAAGCTTTCATTTTGTTCCTTTTCTTGATTGCCTCTTTTGCCTCCAATTACTAGTGCCACCCTCTCAAATATGATGTATTTTACTACTTTGCAGTAAAATAATATATGTATGTATTATTTTATATTAAAGCTATATTTTTATATGTACTCATCTTCCCCTTTCCCCTTGTAAATAGATATTGTTTTGTTCCTTTTTAGTTTTATCTGCAGAATCTAGCACCAGTACCTGGCATATATTTGTTAATTGACTAACTTAGAGGGAAGAAAGGGAACAAGATTTATTAAATTCCTACTATATACTAAGTACTTTGTAAATATATCATTTCATTCTCAACAACAATCCTGGAAGGTAGGTACTAGTATTACCTGCATTTTACAGCTGAGGAAACTGAAGCAACTAGAGATTAAATGACTTGCCCAATGTCAAACAACTAGTCTGTGGGTAGATTTCAGCTCAGGTTCTCGTGACACTAAATCCAGCACACTATCCACTGTATCACTTTGGTAGAAGGATTAGGTTTGTCACAAGATATTAATATTGATTTAATATAGTAAAGCAACTTGACAATAGTGTATCCAAAGAGAGAAAGTAAAAAAATAAACACTCTCATTTATCAAAGCATGTATTCAAATTTTAAACTGATACAGAAGTTTCAGTTCTCTAATAAAGAGAAATGAGTCTTACTGTTCTATTTAATCTTCTTAGGGAAATGGGGAATCAGAAGATGAATTTCTAAAATCATGAATCTATTCCTTGGATACTCTTGTTTTCCTTTATTATCATTCTTTTTGCCAGGTGTATATTTCTAATTTAGAAATCAATTACGATTTCTGCAATGGTGTCTGTATACCTCTATTTCTTTTCTTAAAACAGTCTAATAGGATGAGGTCACAAAATTTATCCACTCTTTTAATAGCATTGAGGAAAATGTCCTGAGTAATGATAAAGTTTTAAGATAACAAGGCTCAAAAATCTAGAAAAGAATAAGAGATGATAAAGAACAAGGTGCAAGTGATAGGCATAAAAACAGAATTATCACAATAAATAGTGTGATTTCTAATCATTGTTGGTGGAGTTGTGAAATGATCCAACTATTTTGGGTAGCAATTTAGAACTATACACAAGGGACTATAAAACCATGCGTACCTTTTGACATTGCTGTGCCATTACTGAGTCTGTATGCCAAGGAAATCATGAAGGAGGGAAAAGGACCCAAATGTGCAAAAATAATTGTAGCAGCTCTTTTTGTGGTAGCAAAGAATTGAGAAAGGAGTGGATGCCCACCAGTTGGGGAATGGCTAAATAAGTTGCGGCATATGAAGGTAATGAAATATTATTGTTTTATAAAAAAAGAATGAACAAGCTGATTTTAGAAAATCCTGGAAAGATTTAATATTTTGAATTGACTTTAGTAATTTCTTTAAAAAAGATTTTTTTCCCATGTATGCTATTTGTCAGAAAAAAAGTTATTTAACCTCTCAGTGCCCCTGGCTATTCTCTAAGACTATCAATTATAGTACAGTTGTGGATTTACAGTTTCCTATACCAGCACATAATAAATGTTTTTTTTTAAAGAAAATAATTAAATTGTGTTGCATTGTCAGTATTTGTGCTGTGCATATATATGGATGTTAGGAAGAAGCAGGGTGTTTAAAAGGAGCAATGGAGAAGGTAAGAAATAAACACATAGAAAGACAGAAAGAGATAAGACAGATACAGATGCACAGAAACAGAAAGACAGAGAGAGACATACAGACAAACAGAAAGAGGAAAGACAGGTACAGAAACAGACAAATAGAAGGGGAGGAAAGGAAAGGAGGAAGAGGGAGAGAAAATAAGGGAGGAAACTGATTTGGAAAAAAAGTCTGTTTATATATACACATATACATGTATATACACACAAGTATCTTGTATGCATACATACATGTACATGTGTACATGCATGCACAATACACTTATATAAATTAAACTTTTAGGATCTCTTTTCTTTTCGAGGTTCAGTTTGCTGAATTTTTATCCAATAAAAGGTAATTGTGGTAGTTTTATTATTTCCATTGCTTCTTATGAGAGGGGAAAAGGAAAATGAATTAATTCAGTAAGTCTGTCAACCTATAATTATAAAATGCTTATCATGTGCAGGATACTTTGCTAGGTCTTGGATGAGAAATAAAGTTTAGACAGATGAACTTTTAACATTTATAGTATTATAAATAATTAACACAGATACATAATAATAGTATTTGACATCTCATGATAATGATATTAAAGTTAAAAAACAAAGAGCTTAGTAAGTTCTAGGAATGGAAGATCATTACAAAGCCAGTGGGAATCAGTGAAAAATCATGCATAGGGTAACATTTGGGATGGGCTCTAAGTATGAGGAGGAATTAATAGGCAGAAACAATATAAGCATAGATAAAGAGTTAAGAAATCCTTACTGAATTTCAGAGGAAGAAACTAGTCTAATTTGATGGAAGTTTGTGGACTAGAATGGTGATACTGGTATCAGATTGTAGAATACCTCAAATGACAATAAAAGAAATTTGCCAAAAAACAAACAAATAAGCAAACAAATACACTACTAAAGATTTACTGATAAGAAGTAAGGTGCCCTAATCTATGCAATAAGGGAGATTATTCTGGTAAAAGGATAAAGGATGGGTTAGAAGAGGCAGAGAATATAAATAGGAAAGCCTATTAAGAAATTATGTCAATAGTCCCATATAGGGTAATGAGCATGAATATTAGATAGTGTTTGTAGAAACACAAAAAGAGATGACTATTCAAAGAGTCTGGGGACAAAAGGTTTGAACAAAGATTTTGTGATTAGACAGGGGGAGGAAGAAAATGAAAGAGATGTGATGAATGACTTTAAAACCAAGGTCTTTGAAGGAGGTGGCAGAAAATGGAAGCACCTAGGAGATAAATGGATTAATTCTAATGGGTAAGAGGAAAATGATTTATTCAGGCATCAGAGGAAAGGGTAGAATTGTACTGATCTTGCTGAGAAGTAAAGGATGGAGGAAGGAAGCTGGAAGGTCTCCTTGACCTTCCAATATAGATAGTATCAATCATGTCACTGAAGTTGGAGGCCAAATCATCTGTAGTTAGGTTGGGGTTAGGAAACTGAGAGAAAGAGAATGAAATACAGAACAATTATTTAAGTAATAAGACTAAGGTAAAAGAATCGTTGAGTTGCAGCAATCATCAGCTAAGGATAAGTACTATACATTATTAGGGGTTGAAATAAAATCAATTTAGCAAATTTGTCCATTGATTCTTAGCAGTATAAGGAGAAAAAGCAAAGAACTAAGAGGCAGGTGGATTAAAACAGGAGTAAGGATTTCCAGAGAGAGAAAGGTAAGTAAGAAATCTCAGGGTGCTACCTGGTAAAACTTTTAATGTGGCACACTCACTGTGGGATCACAGTGGGTGTGGAAATAAGAAAAAACAGAAAGGAAAAGACCCAGATCTTGATAAGACCAAAGAATAGGCTGAGTATTAGTGAAAGAGTAGGAGAGGTAGAAGGATGGGGCAGAAGTCAACTCAGTACTATTTACCATAGTTCACTGACAACCAAGCTCAGCATTCACCAACAATGAGACAGATAAGGGCTGAGGGGAAAAGTAGACAAGTGAGATGTCTTCTCTGGAACAAAGAGCATTTCATTTGGTGCATAAAGTATTTTTCAAAGAATGTGCTCTGTGGGCACCTCTAGAGAGACACTGCTGATAGCTAAGGTGACTAGTTCAAAGCAGGAAAAAAAGTTATGTGATGGAAAAATCATGAGGAAGCATTTTTCTTGATTTTCTATTAAAAGTGGACTGGAAAGGATAAAGGGAGAATAATGATACCTTATTTTTATTTTACATGTATCTTTAAAAGGATTTCATAATCTTTTATCTTAAGTGATTATATGAAAATTTATAAAAATTCCATAAACTACAAAAGACTGATTTGCATGGGATCTTAATGGTATATGTGAAATAAGATTATAGGGAACTTATGTAAGGCAAGAGAAGAAACTACCGTAATTACTTTGAATTTATAGTTATTCTTTTAAATTTATTTTATATGTAAGGGCTCTATAGGTTATCTGATCCATTTAGAAAATTGGTGCTTTGAAAAAATTTAAGAACATTTTAATTCAATTAAACCATCAGAACCAAGAATAAAAAGGACCTGTATATCTTCTCAAAACAATAAGAGCCATTGAATCATGCCCTAAGAAATTTGTATAAAAGGAATCACAGGGAGAAAATTATGAGAATCTAGATGGGAGAGGTTAGATTAAGAATTCCATGTCAGTGCACCTTTGAAAAGCTAAGGGAGGATTGACATAGAGGAATATAGAGGAGAGTCATTATCCCCATTGACATCTCAGAAAAGAAGACCCAGAATGAGCAAGGATCAGCTCTTTCCTGAACTAAATAAATCCACAGATACTATAATATAAAATTCCATTTTATTATCCAAATATTTTGAAAAAGCCAAGTATTAACAAGAGAAATATACAAAGATAAGTTAGGAGGATCAAACTTCTGTTTAGGTATCAACATTTTCCTAAATAGGGGCTTCAGACAACTGAGGCTCAACTCACAATTTTTCTTTTAAAATAAATTCCTTAAAAAGAAGTGGACCAATTGGACCTTAATAGATGTTATATTACCCCTAAGTTTAAAATAACCTCATTGTTATAACAAAATATTTTACAAATAATGTTAGAAAAATACATAATAGAAAAAAAGATAATAGCAAGCTCAGCATGAATAAATGATGACACAGCAGCAAAAAATATATAAAAAAGAAAAAAAATTCTTAGGCAGGAACCTAGAACATGGGAACAATAGATGATGATATCAATTTAGCAAGAGCAACAAATGTCCTTTATTCTTAATGTGTCAGTGCTGAATGTGACTAATTTCATATCTCATTCTTAATTCTTATCAATCTTTCTTGCAGCAGCTTAAGGGATAAAACTGAATAATCCAAGCCAACTGTCTGGGCAGAAAATATGTTACAGGAAAACAAATAAGTAAAGAGAAATAACATTCTAAACTGCAAAATTAAGTGGGAGGTGCAAGTATAAGCAAGATGAACATTATCTAGGTTTTAGAACAAAGAAGAGGCAAATGGCATAGAATCAACCAATGAAAATAGAAACTTGCTTGAACAGGATAAGAAAGAAATGTTCCTGCAGAAACTTAAATAACACCAAATTCTTACAAGCAGAGTCTCCATCGTTCAGAGATGTGTTTTGAGCTCAACAGAGAAAATAAGAGTAGCCATCATTTCCCCATAGAAACTAGTTGCTGGAGCTGGTCTTTCATGGATGGTATGTCCTCTTTTCAAGTTAAGTATACAAGCTTCAACATTGTTTTCCCTTTATGCTGTCTCCTGTGACAATCTCATTCACTTTCACAATTTCAAAGATCATCTCTCTATAAATGACTCTAATATCTCTGTATCTGGCACTTGTCTCTATTTTTAAATCTCGATACATGTCTATTGGGCAGGAAAAGTACTGACTTAGCATGTGGAACCTGAGTTTGCATATTAACTTTTATCTTTATTATCATGAGTAAATGCCTTCATTGTTATTAAACTCAGTATCTTAAATCTGTAAAATGAGGGAATTGTACTAAAGAGGGTGTTGTCCTCCAATATCTTGTTCCCAAAAAGAGATTTAGGAAGGCTTTTACAAAGGTGGGTGACTATGAGTGAAAAATACTTTTAAAACATCTTTAATTTTCCTCAGTTCTCTCTACTCCCTTAAAATTTTTTTTTTTCTGAAGGAAATTTTTTTTTCAGGGGGAGGTTGGGGAAGAATATTTTAAGAAAAATAGGTGATGTAAAAACAAAAACTATCAAGAGCTGTCTTTACATTTCACATTTTACTTTTCTTAACTATATAAATATGACTTGTTTTCAAAGATACTTTGCTTATCTTTTTCCTTCTACATTTTCTTTATTCTCTGCTATGTATTTTTTATATTTTTTCCTCCCTCTTCCTATCCACCTCATCCCCTCTGCCCCCAGATAGCAACCAATAAACACATACACACATATGTGTGTATGTACATACATAGCATACTACATAGCAGGTTATACATACTTCTCTATAATTTATTTTTTCCTCTGTATGCAGATAGCATCTTTCCTCATAGGTTATTTGTAATTAATTTAGATATTTATAATACTAAAAATGACTTTATCAAAGTTGTTCTTTTTTTTTTTTTTTTTTTTTTTGCTTTGGCAATTGGGGTTAAGTGACTTGCCCAGGGTCACACAGCTGTTACATGTCTGAGACCAGATTTGAACTCAGGTCCTCCTGACTTCAGGGCTGGTACTCTATCCACTGCGCCACCTAGCTGCCCCATCAAAGTTGTTCTTAAAACAATTATGCTGTTACTGTATATAACATTCTCTTGGTTCTGTTAATTCTGGTCTCCATTATTTCATGCAAGTCCATGTTTTTCTAAAATCAATGACCTCATCAGTTTTTTTTAATACCACAGTGGTATTCCATCATGATCATATAAGTACAACTTGTTAGCTGTTCCTCAGCTGACAGGCATCCTTGCCATCTCCAGTTTTTTTTTTTTTTTTACCACCGCAAAGCGATCTGATATGAACAGTTTAGAACGCATTTTTCTTTTTCCCTAATCTTCTTGGAAAACAGACCCAATAGTAGTACTACTAGATCAAAAATGCAATTTAATAACTCTTTGGGCATAATTCTAAATTGGTCTCCAAAATGGTTGGATTATTTCACAGCTCCACTCAATTTTTCCACCACCCTTCCAACATTTGTTGCTTTCCCTTTCTTAGTCCATCTGATAAGTGTAAAATGATATCTTTTGTTTTTGTTTGCATTTATCTAATTAATAATGATTTAAATAAATTTTTTCATATGATGATAAATTGTTTTGATTTCTTCATTGGAAAACTTCATATTTTTGGCCATTTATCAACTGGAAAATGACTCATTTTTTAATTACAGCTTTTTATTTTCAAAACATATGCATGGATACTTTTTCAGTATTGATCCTTGCAGAACCTTGTGTTCCAAATTTTTCTCTCCCTTCCCCTCACATCCTCCCCAAATGGCCAGTAATCCAATATATGTCAAATGTTAATACATATGTTAAATCCAATATATGTATACATATTTATACAATTATCATGCTGCACAAGAAAAATCATATCATAAAGGAAAAAAGTGAGAAAGAAAACAAAATGCAAGCACACAATATAAAGAGTGAAAATGCTATGTTGTGATCCACATTCAGTTCCCACAGCCTCTCTCTGGGTGTAGATGGCTCTCTTCAAATGACTCATATTCTTATAGATTTAAAAGAGTTCTTTATACTTTTGAGATATGAGATATTTACCTGAGAAACTATATATGAAATTTCTCCCAATCTTCTGTTTTCCTTTTGATCTTGACTACATTGGTTTTATTAGTATAAAATCTTTTAAATAAAATGTACTCAAAAATATCAACTTTATACCTCACAAACCTTTCTCTCTTGTTTATTCATAAATTGTTTGCCTATCCATAAATATGATAGTAATATGTTCCATGTTCTTCAAATTGTCTTGTAATAATTAAAAAAACTAACATAATGTGAAGAATATATTAAAAAGGAAAAAGACTTGGTAATAAAGAATTGGAAAATGAGAAGATGCCATCAATTGGGCAATGATTGAATAATCTGTGGTTTATGAAGGTAATGGAATATTACTGTTTTAGAAAAACCTGGAAAGAGTTACATGAATTGATGCTGAGCAAAACAAGCAGAACCATGGATACGTTGTACATGATAACAGTGTGATGATAAACTTTGAAAGACTTGGTTCTTATCAGTGGTTCAGTGAACCAAAGCAATTCCAATAGACTTTGGACAGGAAATGCCATCTGCATCCAAAAAAAAGAACTATGGAGACAATGTAAATCAACACATGCTATGTTCATTTCTTTTTTCTGTTTTTTCTTTCTCTCCCATGGTTTTTCTCTTTTGTTCTGTTTTTTCTCTCCCAACATGATTCATAAGGCAATATTTATTAAAATTAAAAAAATTAAAAAGGGGAAGACTAAGGGAAGGAAAATATTAAAGACTAAGAGTAGTCAAGGGAGCAAGACGGGGTGGGAGGGGTCTAACAGTATAGTTTCAGTGGCAATAGACAAAAAAAAGTAAATGGTAGCGATAGTGTGGAGGAAGAATCAATAGGACTTGACAACTGAATGAATGTAAAGAGTGAAAGTGAGAGATGATGAAAGACAAAAGTTTTATGACAGTATTCTTTTTAGTATAAGATAATTTCTCATAAGTTGTTTATCAACAGACTATTTTTTTTTCTTGCTGATGCAATTGGGATTTGCCCAGGGTCCCACAGCTAGGAAGTGTTAAGTGTCTGAGACCAGACTTGAACTCAGGTCCTCCTGACTTTAGGGGGGGGGTGCGCTATCCACCGAGCCACCTAGCTGCCCCACACATCAACAGCCTATTCCAGAGCCCACAGTTACTTTATTTCTCTGTCTTCAGGGACAGTGAGATGCTGATGTTAAACTCACCAGTTGATGTGCCTCTCTCACCTCTGGCTCTACCTTATTTATTTTGAATGTACATGCAAAAATGATTTATAAGATAGTTATTGATTATATCCCTTGAATAGAATATAAGCTTCATGAAGACAGAATTTATTTCTTTCTTAAACTTCATATTTCTTCCAGCACATAGCACAATTTGTTTTACTTTTAAATAATATAGATTTATCCTATGTTACTTGAAATGAATATTACATTAAAATTTATTTCTACTTTTGATAAAAAGGAGATAACCAATATTTTTTTCCTTATATGTGACACTAAAATGTTTTTTTAAACAGAGTCTATCTA
Source organism: Myrmecobius fasciatus (assembly GCA_023553655.1). NCBI lineage: Eukaryota > Metazoa > Chordata > Mammalia > Dasyuromorphia > Myrmecobiidae > Myrmecobius > Myrmecobius fasciatus. The sequence goes on along the minus strand of JAJPUD010010986.1, from coordinate 2,281 downwards.
TTGCTATTTAATATTTCAAGTTTTCTTTTTAATAGTTTGTCGTGTGTCTGTGTATAAAATACAAATTAATAGTAAGTACCCACCATCTAGACTTCAAGTTTAATTTTTTTTGGCATAATGAAAGTTGTTCCTTGAGGAGTTGGAAGATGATTTCTCACCTGACATATTAGCAAAAGTTCAATGGGTTTTTCTTTGTCTTTAAAGAATGGTTATTCTTAGTAAAATAATAGGTTTTAAACTCCTTCTAACTTTTCATAACAAAGCTGGTCCTGTCAAGATTTGTATTTTTGTACTCTGTTGTCCAGCATACTTGTCTCTTTCCATTTACAGTATGAAAAAGGAGATTGTATATTAAGGTAAATTGCCAGTTTTTATACTCTCCAATCCTTTCACTGATCTTTTAGCATATAACTTTTTTATTTTATACTTAAAAGATTTAAATCTTGGGACAGGAGAAACCAAACACATATTTTAAATGAAATAATCTTATTTATTTTCCCTAAAATTTATGGTATCTAAATCACAGAAAAATGATTTTAATAGAGGAGTTCCAAAATATTTTGAAAAAAAGCTATTAATTTTTCTCTTCAGTTCTTGTGAGTAATGTTTTTATAAAAAACAATTATATTTTAAAAATCACTAAACTATGCATATCCCTTTGAACTAATAATATTATTATGCATGTATCCAAAGCCAAAGTCATAGAGAAAGTTATCATACATAGGAAAAAAAATGTTAAAGATATTTTGTAGTACTAAAGAACTGAAAGAAAACAAAGCAGGAGTCTATCAACTAGGGGATGAGTGAAAAATGAAAATGGAATAGAATATTTTTAAAGAAATAAGGCATATGGGTATTCATTGATATTTGGAAAGACCTGTATAAACAGATACTAAGTAAAGTAAACAAAAACAAGGAAAAAAAATCACAAAAAATATAGTGATATACAGGAAAAAAAGTGGAAACTAAATGTTGGGCTAAGACAGTAGAGTACAACATAGGACTCAGCTAAACACTTTCAACATTGCCTCCAAACAACTTAAAAATCATGCCTCATGCCAAATTTTGGAGCAGCAGAGTCAACAAAACATGAGAAAAAGATATTTTTCCAGCCTAAGGCAACTTAGGAGGTCTTGGGGGGGGGGATCTGTAACACTGGCTTGGGTACAAGTCTTGAAAGAGGCAGGAGCACCTGTAGTGTACCTTTAAGGCAGTCCCAGCAGCAGCAGCTTTAGGATCTCTCAACCCAGAAAGAGTAAGGGAGTCAAATCACTGGTCAGAGAGAGATTACAAGGGACCATTTCCCAGCATGGGTTGCAGGTAGAGCTGACTGACAACTCACTTAACTATATGCAATTCTGGGTCACAGTTTGTGTGACTAGGTCACAGAATACATGTGACTGAACTTGAGGCAGCAGGGACCTAGATCATAATTTCAGGGCTAAAAAGGGTGCTAGAACTTGTGGCTTCAGGAGAACAGGGAACCTAGTACTTACAGCTACAAAGAAGTAGGTGTTTTCCTGAGTAAAGACAGAATTCAGATCAGGAAAGGAGTGACCACACATTCCCCAGAATCACACTACCTTGGAAACACCTAAAACTTTTGACCTCAGAATTAGCTCTGAAAATAGTAGTATGAAAAATCCTGAATCTTACAAAGTGCCTTCCCAAATTCAGGTAAGCTAAATACAACTTTAACATAAAATTCAAAAATGAATAAATAGTCTAGAAAAAGAAACAAAAAAGAATTTAGCATAAAAAGCTACTATGGTGAGAGGAAAGACAGTCAGAAATTTAGAAGACAACAATGTAAAAATAATTATAAGCAAAGCTTCAAGGAAAAATGGTATTTGGAACTAAGGCAAACAAGAATTCCTGAAAGATTAAAGAGATGAGTAGTAGAAGAAAAATTTTTTTAAAAATGAAAGTAATACAAAAAAATCATGAAAAAATGAATAACTTGATAAAAGAGGCACACCACACACCCCCCCCACACACACACACACATACACACACACACCCTGAAGAAACAACTCAAAACCAGAATTGATTTAATGGTAAAACAGGAACAAAAATTCCCTGAAGAAAAGAACTTCTTAAAAAGCAAAACTGGCCAATTTAAAAAAAAAATAAAAAGATACAAAGTCTCGTTGAAGAAAATAATTCCTTGAAAATTAGAATGGACAAGTAGAAGCTAATGACTCATGAGTATTCAAGAGACAATAAAGCAAAGTCAAAACATATTTTTTAAATAGAAGAAAATCTGAAATATCTTAGAGGA
>JAJPUD010010985.1:41737-57595 GCA_023553655.1 Myrmecobius fasciatus | reverse complement strand
TTTGACCCAGCAGCGTTTCTATTGGGCTTATATCCCAAAGAGATCTTAGAGGAGGGAAAGGGACCCTCATGTGCAAGAATGTTTGTGGCAGCCCTTTTTGTAGTGGCTAGAAACTGGAAACTGAATGCATGCCCATCAATTGGAGAATGGCTGAATAAATTATGGTATATGAATGTTATGGAATATTATTGCTCTATAAGAAACGACCAGCAGGACGATTTCAGAGAGGCCTGGAGAGACTTGCATGAACTGATGCTGAGTGAAACGAGCAGAACCAGATCATTATACACAGCAACAACTATATTATGTGATGATCAGTTCTGTTGGACATGGCTCTCTCCAACAAAGAATTGTCTCAAACCAGTTCCAATTATTCAGTGAAGTAAACCATATACATCCAGAGAGAGGTATATGAAATGTGGACCACAACGTAACATTTTCATGCTCTCTATTAAGGTTTGCTTGCATTGTGTTTCCTTTCTCTGATTTTCTTTTTTTCTTGTAGATAGGATTTTTCATGCACAACTTGTCAAGTATTTTAATATTAATAACATGTAATGGACTTCCTGCCATCTAGGGGAGGGGAGGAGACTGGGGGTAAAACTTGTAAAAGCTTTGTAAAGATCAATGCTGAAGAACTACCCATACATATGCTATACAAATAAAAAGCTTTAATAAAAAAAAAAGAAAGAAAGAAAGAAAGAAAAACAGAGAAAAGAATGAACTGAAAAAAAAAAACAGATGAAGAAACAAGATGAGGGAAACAAAAGTTAAGCAACTCACCTAGGTATATAGTTAGTAAACATTTGCAGCCAGAATTGAGCTCAGGCCTTTATGATTTCTGATCTAGCATTCTATGTACTAGTCCCTACTTTATACATGAAATTAGTTTCTCATATATCTGAGTGTGTGTGTGTTTTCCATCAACTTTTGCCACAATTTCATTGACAGTTGATCTTAATTTCTAATAACTTTTCAAATAGAAGTGGCTAATAAACTTTAATTAAATTATCATCATCATTATACCTTATATTTCTGTGGAACTTTTCAAAATGCCTTTACAACTACTGCCTAATTTTTTTTGTCTTCCTAATATTTTGAATGGTAAAAAAAAGGAAAGATATTATTATTGTCACTATGTGTGTAAGTATATGTACCTACATACATTTATACACACATATACATATATGTGATATAGATACATATATTTACAACCAGGAAATGAACTGAATTTCTTGGGCCCAAAGAGCAATCATTCATTGGGAAAATTGTTCAGGATTCCATTTCCTATAAACTTATATGCTTGTGGCATTGGGGTACTGTGTCCCAGAAAAATGACTTTGAAAACTTGATAAAGAGAAGAAGCCAGAGTATGGATTGGAGTAAGAGAAAATCCAAAAATGTTAGCGTAGTCCAGACTCCAGAGAGTAAAGAGAGAAGATAGACATCAGGGGCAATGGTACCAGAGTTTCAAGTTTTTCACATTTTGGAGGTTCACATCCTGGAGACTTAGGGAATCATAAATGAGGTCCCACTTATTCAGGATTGGCTACTAAAATACTGCTTTGCTGATTAAAAATGGTATTATTTTAATATGTGCTTCCAACCTGATCTATTAGTAAGGTGTGAACTAAATTTAAATGTCTTTAAAAAGTGCTTCGGAAACTGAATGAAAAATGAATCTCCTACAGATAAATTATAATTACTATCCAAAATATCCCAACATTGAGTTCTTCATCCATTCTAGAGTAAAGGAGCAAATGGGCTACATTTAAATAACAAAACTAAGTTTTAGAAAGGTTAAGTAGCTTGCACAAAGATTAAGAGAATTAACAGAGAATTAATCACATAAAAAAGATCCAGATGCTTTATCTACTAAATTTCTCTTGTCTTATGTCTGTCAGAAAAGTAGCTAATGATATATAAATAGATATAGAAATCTTCTGGTTAATTACAACAATATATGAAAAAAATATTTTCTATGATCAAGAATCTATGATCTCAATTACTCTCCATCACCAGAAATCAAAAATGATTTAACATTAGAAAATAATTGACATGACTAATCACCTTAAATATAAAAGCATTACGAAGCAGTTGATTATATTAAAAGATGCAGAAAAAGTTTCTCACAAAGTTAAATATTCACTTATACTCAAAACCTTACAAAGCATAGGCATAGTAAAGCCATTTTTAACCTGATATAAGTATGTATCTACATTAAAATATTCTAATTATTTGCAACGAAGAAACACTAGAAGCTTTCACAATAAATTCAGGAGTAAGACAAGGATATCCCCCTTTTCTGTTATTTGACTTAAATCTAGAAATACTAGAAATAGCGATAAGAAAAAAAAGGCATTAAAAATAGGCAAAAGGGAGATGAAATTATCCCCATCTTTTGGTAGTGTGGTGATTAACTGGAAAAGCCTAGAGAATCATCAAGTGAACTGACAGTAATCTTGATATAGTAACAAGATACAAACTAAACCCACAAAATAAAAGAAGAATATTTCTTAAATGGCACTAAGAAAATGTAGCAGAACATATGAGAAAGGGGAATTCTATTCAAAAACAATTACTAAATGCATAAAATACTAGGAGTCAATCTTTCAAGCTTCTTCCAAGATTTATATAGCTGCAATTACAAAACATTCTTTGAAGAAATGAAGAAGTCTTTAAACAGTTGAAGGGAAAGTCAGTGATAATGACTGGGAAGCTAATACAGTGGGGTATGGTACCATAAAGTAGGCAATGACTTCAGAGTCATTGGATCCAGGTTCAAATTCTGCCTATATAAGAGCACCAGCCCTGAAGTCAGGAGGACCTGAGTTCAAAAAGTGTCTGAGGCTTCAGACACTTACTACTTCCTAGCTGTGTGATCCTAGGCAAGTCACTTAACCCCAACTGCCTCGGGGAAAAAAATTCTGCCTATATGATACTTATTTCTGTGTGACCTTTGAAATATCATTTAAACTTCTTAGGCATTATAAATTTCTTTAAATTGAGAGAAATGATCTCCAAGATCCCTTCTAGCTCTAGATCTAAAAACCTAGGTATGAACCTATAATTAAAAATTACACTACCTAAATTAATTTATGGATTCAGTAATAAACTGATTAAACTACTAAGGTGATAAATATAAGATTAGGAGAAATAATAATTCATGTGGAAGAATAAAAGGTCTAAAATTCTAAGGGAATTTTTTAAAAGTAGGAATGAGGGAGGATTAGCACTTCTAAAACTCGAAGTATATTACAAAGCAGTATCTAAGGAGCTGTCCCAGGCTGTTTTTTCCTTTTCTCTCTACAGTCTCTCCTGGAGATCTCATCAGATCTCATAGGTTCAACTACCATCTATGCAGAAGACTCCCAGCTTGATCTATTCAATTCTTGTCTCTTTCTTAAGCTTCACATCACATACTGCTTTTCAGACCTCTCCAACCAGCTCTCCCATTGGCTTTACAAATTTAATATGTACTAAACAGAACTCATTAACTAATTCACCTGTCTCTTAAATTTCCCAGGTATCCAACTATTCTATTCACAATTTGCAACAATATGTCTGGCAGTAAGCCAGAATCAGTAGATCAAAGAATGTGAAGAAAGGAATAATGTGTATCATCCTTAATTCTACATTTCCATCATCCTACATATCAATCAGTTGCTAAATCCTGTTGTGTCTCTCCCTTTAACATCCTTCACATACATCCTGACCTCTGTTCACACAGTTGCTCTTCTAGTTCAGATTATCATCACTTCTCATCTGAACTATTTTAATAGCTTCTTATTTAGTATCTGTGCCTCAAACCTCTTCCCACATCAATCTTCCCTTTACAGATCTGAAGTCATTTTTTCAAAAGCACAAATCTAATCATGTCTCTCTGTCTGTCTGCCATCTCTCTCACATCACACACACCTTCCAAACTGATTCACTGTCCCAGCTTCTACATCCCCTCACTCACCAACTTCCTATCTTGGCAAAACCTCCATACTAAGGAACACTCTCCTTATTAATACTTAGTATAGAGCATCATTTCATGAAGGGACCGTAACATGCTTGCTTTCATCCTGGTTCAACTCACTTTCTGTTCCTGTACTTCTCTGCTTCCTCACCAGCCTCTTTCTCATCATTCAGTTCCCCTTTCCTCTCCTAATCTCCCCAACTTCTCTCTCTCTAATCCTCCTTTGTGCTTTATCTGTCCCTATTAATATCAAGCTCATTTAAAGGTAGATACTATCTTTTTTGCTTATTATTTATTTCCCTAACACTTAACATTGTGCTGAATACATAATAATGACTTGGTAAATGTTTCATAAAACTATTTTTTATCTTTGTTGTATATATTGACATAGATATGTATGTATATATATATGTGCATATATAATATATATGGATATATTTCCTTTATAAGAACTGGGATTGTGATATTAATCTTTAAATCTGGCAGTTCCACTGTCTTTGGTAATGAAATTTTGTTTAAAATAACTTTACAGATCTTTTCCATTTTTCTTTTGTTTGTTGTTCTTCCTTTTTCATCTATAAGTGCCCTCAAAATGACTTTATTTAGTTGGGTCTCTTGCCAAGCTTTCTTCAAACTGGTGCTAAGAATTACACCGTTTTCAGACAGTCTATAAACTTTAACTTGGCTGTTGTTACTCTAAGTGTGAGAACGTTATCCAAAAACCAACAAGTGAACATATTGTGAAGGGAGCTGAATCCTATTAGTTTCTACATTCTTAATATATATGGAAGAAAGAAGGAAGCTGAAACCAAATAAAAGGATGGATCATAGATGTTCCTTGGAAAGACAAAGAAAGAAGTTGATAGAGTTGGTTTAACTTTATTTAAGGAAACAAGAAACATTACTTCATGAAATATTAGATCACTTTATAGTGAATATTCCCAGTAAATGTTTGCAAAAAGATTACCATGAATATAACTGCAGCTTAGAAATCAACATTGGTTTCAGAGTATCAAGATTCAGAGCAATTCAACAAAGTCTTTATTAGCTCTCCAAATTAAATCAACATAAAAAGGTGGGAACAGGATGCTGAGAAACATTTTGAAAATCATGATCTAGGAAGAAATTATAGAGTCTAAAGATTTTGCACAAAACCTTCACTCCTTTATATCATGAATACTATTTAAAAGAATTGGGAAAATATGACAAATATCAAACAACATCACAAAAATAAAATGTGTTTTATTTTAACAGAGGAAAACATGCAGTGTTGACAGGAAGATCAGTGATAAAACAATTTTCTGCATAATCACCAACTTAGAACAAAGATCAAAATTAATTTTTAAAAAACTAACAAGAAAAATACATAGGATCCAACTGAAACAACTCAATCTTAGACTTAAATATTTGATAAAGAAAAGTAGGTAATAGACACAGAAATAAATCATCAATTAAAACAATTTTATAGATAAATTTAACTAATGTAAATCAATTACCATTACAGAAAAACTAAAACAGTTCAGAAAGTACTTTAGTCAGTAAATACATCATTCATTTACTTACAAATTGTAGAGGAATGGTAGTTAAAATCAACATGGATTCAAACAAGTTTCATGTATAAACTTGTTTTTAAAATCTGAAGAAGAAAAATAAATGATTATAAGGAGTTTCAATTTATAAAGAGAGAAGCAGCGGAGGGTAAAACCAGCTTTAAAAAAAAAGGTTACAGATGATATGGTTGTATATTTAGAAAATCTCACCACGAAAAAGCTGCCATAATAAATAACTTTAACAAAATAGTCAAGTTTAAGAATTTATTTTTAAAAAATTTCCATTTTTATATATAACTAGTTAGCATTTATCTTTAAGGTTTCTGAAGTGCTTTTAAAATATCATCTCATTTTATTCTAACTACAATCCTGAAAGATAAGCATTATTATTATTCCCATTTTACACACTAGGAAACTGAAGAACAAAGAAGTGACTTGTCCAGGGACACACAAACTAGTATCTAGAGCTGGATTTTAACTCAGGTCTTCCCAACTCTAAATCCAGACATCCCATATGCATAACTTACTACTGCTCAGAACCCCCAAACTCAAGAGATTTGCCAGCCTTAACTTCCCTGCTAACTCGAATTATAGGCATGTACCTTTTACTGCCTCTGGCTATTTCCCTCTTAAATTCATAGCCAGTTCTCTTTTCTGCTGTTTCCTTTCCTGATATCTGTCTTATCTCTGTCTCTCTTTCAGTCTGCCTTACTCTGTAATGGCATGTATCCTACTAGACAAGTAGGTTGTGAGATTGGATGTCCAATGAGGGATGAAGGCAAGAGAACCCCTTCAATCAACAATCAATCAAACAATACCTTCCCCACTGCCCAAAGGTAGGTGAGCAAGGTCCCACTCAACAATGCTGCTTCATGTCTCAAGTCTGACTCCTACTAGGGCTGATAAGCCTTGAAGGATGTATCTCATCTCCAGCTACCCTTCCCATTCCACCAGGGAAAGTAACTTATTCAAATTTCCTAACAGAAAAAGGAGCATAGAGTTTAAACATACTAATACTTACTTGTCTGGATTATCTGTCCCTTAGATCATTTGTGCTTGAGGGGGAGGGGGAACAGCACACACACACACCCCAAAATCTTATAAGTACTTAAGCAGAAAAGCAATAAGAGCAAATATAAGAGAAAGAGAAAAGGAGAGAGGGAAAAAGAATTTTTAGAAATTTGTTTTTTTCTTGTAGATAGGATTTTTCTTGCATAACTTCTCAAGCATTTCAACATTATTAACATGTAGAGGACTTCCTGCCATCTAGGGGAGGGGAGGGGACTGGGGGTAAAATTTGTAATGGAAAGCTTTGTAAAGATCAATGTTGGGGAACTACCCATACATATGTTATACAAATAAAAAGCTTTAATAAAAAAAATTGTTTTTCCTCCCAAAATAGCTTTTTTGAGGAGAAAAGGAAGCAAGGGAACACAAAAGTTGGGATCGGAAATATGTGTAAACATTATTTAAAGGAATTCTTTTTGTAAGTTTGGCTTTTCTTAAAGTGGGGGCATACCTATAATTATATTTTGGCAAAATCAGGACTGCTCATGAAACTATATAATTAAGGACAGATAGCATTTCCAGGCTCTACTGAAGTCCTCCGCCATTGCCTCATAATTGTATGGAGTGATGCTGGGTTTCCAAAGACCACATCAGCCATACTTGTAAGCTCCAAAGCCTTTGGAGCTTACAAGTATGGCCTGATATAATGTGTCAGTCATTTTCAAACTAGCCTAGACAAGTGTAGAGAAGCTCAGACCTAAAGGAATGTGAACCAAAAGGATGAATTCTCTAGCCAAAATAATTCCTAAGGGATTGCTATCTGCAATTACAACATGGAATCACATATTTTTTCAATTTAAGTAAATCAAGAGTCTCCAGAATGCAGAAGGTATACCTATAAAGCAACAGGGTCACTTCCCACTCCAGCAAACTGTTACATTTCTAACTAAAAACAAAAACAGTCACATAAAAGAGGTATTTATTTAATCTACATAAATTGATGAGTGTTTACAGAATTCTGTGCAAAATGTCTACTTTTCTTCCAAGCCAATTGTGAGACCACCCAATCGTGCAAGAAGGACAAGAAATGTGGAGTAAGAGAACCTGGTTTAAATTTGAGCTTTGCTACTTACATTCTCTACATGACCTTGGGCCCTACTCTCACTTTGCCACATTGAGCCTTAGTTTCCTCATCTGTAAATTAAATCTCTAAGACCCTTCCAATTCTATCATCCTAAAATTATTATTCTTTTCTTTTCTGATAGTCTTATTCTGAACAGCTCCCAGAAAAGGCCCCATCTCCAAACATTTTTGCTCTGCAACTAGCTTTTAAACTCTCTAGCTGTTTTTATTGGATTATAGAAACTAATCCTCCTCACAAGTGTGATCAAGATGACAATTGGGATAGTTTCCTCAATAATCCATAGAGCTGATGTAATCAAGTACAAGGAATGACCTAATGAGATTCAGGTTAGTAAGAGCTGCTTGACAGAATTGTAATGATACTAAAGCCTCTAAGCTGCTGAAGAAATGACTGTCAAATAAAATGATTTCTACATTCTTTAGTATGCACTAGATATGTTTGATCTAACTTTGACATAACCCATAATTTTGACTGTTTGTAATCTATGAAAAAGACTTTTTCTTTTTCACATAAAGTTAAAAATTATTTTCCCCATCTCAAATTAACATTTTTATTCCGTAGGTATTTTTTCTGCTATGTTTTTCTCTCCCTTTTCCTCCCCTGTCCTCAGGGAAGTGGCCCTTAACCAATAAACCAAAGGTCTTTAAAATGAAAACTTCTCCCAAATCCTTCTGTTCCATAAAACATTAGTCACCCCCCCCAAAAAAAAGTCCTATTCAAATTCTGTACTTGTACTAGATTGACTATTGTGAAAAGAGCTACTGAGAAAGCCATAATCTGATAGACTATATTTATTCACTTTATCACAGATGACCTCGTCCTTTCCTATGCTGCATGAAGACTAATGCAATTCTCCATTTCTCAGTTCACTTTCTATACTCTATTAGACTCATAAACAACAATACCATCACCAGTACCACTGTTTATAAAGCTCCTACTATGCACCAGGTAGTGTGTTAAGCACTGGGTACACACAGAAAAGCAAAAGATAGTCCCTGACCTTGAGGAGTGCACAATCTAATTGGGGAAGCAACTGTTAATTGACTGGTTGGTTCAAAGGGGCTGCGGGAGTCCTCCTCTGACCATCCCCTTACCCGTGACTCAGTTACCTCAACACTCCGTTACGGAGGTCTCTTAGGAACAGCCCCCGCCCCCAAGGTTTAGCGTCCCAAAAGAGCAGCTAAATCCAATGCCCCACCCTGCCCCACCCTCTGGGTGGGGGTGGGACTCAAACTGGATCCCTAGGCTGGGATCGTCACCCCTGCAGTCAACAGCAGGCGTCCGGAAATGGCCCCGGATTAAAGCATGGGAAGGCGGCCAGAACCCACAGCAGGCCGGAGCTGGGCTCCGGCGCCCTCGCCTCCCCAAGAAAAGGTGTCCGGGAAGTGACGGGCCCCTCCCTCGCAGGTCACCTCCAAAGCGAGGGAGCCAGCTCCGACAAAAACGGAGAAATCCTCATTCCATCTGCCCACCTCCCGGCCCGCCCCCGGACGGACCCCCGCCCGGCCAGGCTCCCTAGTTTCCCCCAAGGCGCGCTCACTGGGCCCTGACGTCAGGCGACAGCACAAGAGGCGGCCGCGGAGCCCCGCCTCTCCCCAGCCGTGGTCCCACCTTCCTTCCCCCCCCATACCCTTTCTGGACAGTGTTCGGAGCGCATGCGCCCTGATTGTAAAGCCCAGGTGAGGGGGCTGGGGCTGGGGCTGGGCACGTCGCGTGGTTTTACGTTCCATCTGGGCCCTAGTTCCTTCGCGCTGGGCCCCCAGTGCGGCCTGGGAGGGAGGGGTGCACCCCATTGTGCGGGTGGTTGCGGCCCTTCCGCGGGCAATCATTCAGGTGAGGGCCCTCGGCATTCCCCCACTGGAGGGGGGCTGCCCTGTGCCCCTCACCCCCATGATAACCCATTTCTGTGTATAAGCAGGTTAGGATGGACGGCTGCCCAGAGGATCAGGCACTGAACTGGTTGGACAGAGAAACCCAGGAACGTCTGCACAGGCAGGGCCAGGAGCTGCTGCAGCGGGCACGGAGGAGAGCTGTCAACTGGCACCCAGTAGTGGAAGATCCTCGGGTGTGTGGCTCGCAGGTTTCGGGGAGTACCCACTGATAACCAGGGCGCAGCCCGCCTAGAAAAGAGCTCTACCGGCGGCTGCTGAGCCCCAGCCCCCGTCCCTGTGGCTCCCGTACCGCTGTCCTCCTTGCAGCGGGGTGGGATGAGTAGGGAGGGCTCCCACCTAGTCAATCAACCCAACCAGGAAACTTGAGCTTGAACTTGTGCGCATGCGCTCCCGTGAAAGGCTCTTGCTTAGCTGGATTAGGGGACCTGGGCTCTCTGGTCCTAACTTTGCTACTAACTGTGACTTGCACAAGTCACAACCCCTTCACTAGGTGTTTTCTACTCTGTAAAATGAAGGGGTTAAACAAGATGTTCTCTAAGAAGCCATGACCTTTGGATCATTAGACATTCACCAATGGCCTGCAGGGCTCATTTTAACTCAAGCCCATTTATGTCATTTGCACGGAAAAGCTATAAAGTCCACCTGTTAGTGTTTTAGTACCTCAGATTAGGGGATAAAGATATTGAGAGTGGCTGTTCTCGTTCAATTTTGACGGAGGGCTGATATTTGATGTTTCAGCTTTGCTCCTTACAGGCTTCCTCTCTTTCTCTGGGCATCAGTTTCCCCATTTGTAAAATACAGGACTAGATGATCTCTAAGATTCCTTTTCGGACAATTGTTAGGGCTTTTTTTGCAATGAAATCTTATGATCCAAAACCTTTTATTTTTTTAAATGGCTCTCCTAAAACAATAGTTTGGGAGGGCTCTTGATATTATATAGTCCAAATCTCTTATTTTACAGTTAAAGGAATTAAGAAGTGGAGAAAAAGAACTTGTCCAAGATTATACAAGGAGAACAGAGTCAGGATATGAATCCAGGTCTCCTATGATACCAGAACACCTTTCTAAGCCAAAGTGTACTTTCCATGTAGATGACCAGGATAGAATTCTTCTGCAGCAGGTGCTTCCAAACACATGCACCCCCTGGAGATTCCAACATCCAAGGCATAAAATATCACAGAAAGCTCACCAGTAACGTTCTGTTTGTTCAAACAGGAGGGAAAAGAAAAGCCAGTAAAACTTGATACTGCATTTAAAGTGATGATGGAATACATGGATTACATTTCAACTCAGTGTGGGGTGAGTCCAAGCAAAAGCCATTCTCCTGACCAAGTTGCTACTTTTGTGACTCTTCCTGGAATACATGGAACCTTCCTGTTCCTCTCCTGACATGGCAGCATTGATTGGTAGAACCACATAAGGATCCAGCATAGGTCAGCTACACCAGGATGGGGCAGCTACGTAGATAGAACACTGAGCCTGAAGTTAGGAAGACTCATCTTCCTGATGACTTACTCAGCCTTACTAGCTGTGTGATCCTGGGTAAGTCACTTCACCCATTTCTCATCTAAAATAAGCTGGAGAAGTAAATGGAAAACCACTTTGGTATTTTTGCTAAGAAAACTCCAAATGGGATCCTGAAGAATCAGCCACCACAACTTAACAACATAAGTCAGTTAAAAGGTGATGTGAAAGCCAGGAACTTCAAATTAAAACATGAATCAAAAATCAGAACCAACTGAATTTACTGGCCTCCAAACTGACAGACACAAAAATGTATTGATCCTTTTAAAATTTAACCCAAATTTAAACAATCTTTTAGACTTAAATTAGAGCCAAGCCTACATTTTTTTTTAATTAGAGCAAAAAAAAAATTATTACTGAATCAAACCTAAAGTTCTAATTGCATCTAGTTCAAGTGATTTATGATAATCATCTCAAGTACACAGCATTGTACCTTATGGTGAAGATGAAAGGGCACTATGCAGAACAAAAACCACTAACTGTTCACCTCCATTAATAGAACATGAGGAAGTTGGCTGAGACTACAGTAGCATGAGAGATGTCAGCCATTCCCTGACGTTGGTGACAGTATGTCACTTTTTTCTGAAGATTTAATTCAAAATTGATGTTCACCTATCAGGGTGAGACTTGGATCCCAACCTGTCCATTTACGTAGCCTCTCAAGATCCAGCCTAACTTTTCCATTCATTTACTGATAATGTTTGTCCATGTTGGAACATTCAAGGAAAACTTTTCAGTAAGGCTACTTATTTTCAGAAAAAGTACCAACAGAGGCCAGTAAATTCAAGTTGCGTTTAGGAAGGAGGCTAAGGGGTGGATTTTGAGAAGCAAAAGAAGAACTTAAGAGATAGTTTCCTTCCAATTCTTTATATATGTTAGGCTCTGGAGAAGTCCCTTGTCATCTCTGAACACATTTCCACTTCAATTTGAAAGTCACAGTGACTCCAAAACAAGATAGGAGCCACTGGTTCAATTTAAACACAAGAAAACGCCTTTTGATTCATGCTTTATAAAACAAGTAATGTTTGGGTCTGTGGGTTTAGCAAATGAATATCCTTTTTACTGTCATAGAAATCCCTCAAGAGGCAGAGGAAAGATAATCATGGAGCCTCCCCTGTGTTTTCCTTGAATGTTTTATTTAATCTGGGCATAGACACATAGAAATTATGATACCCAGAAGTGATTCCTCTGGTGTAAAGATTTCTGCCTTTGCACTGTGGCTTTAGTTAATGAGTTCAGTGCCTCTGTGAGTCATGATGGAGAATAAATCTGTGATTGCCCCCGCCCCCCCGGGGGGGGGGAGGGGAATCAAAAAGAGAATAGTAGCTTTGACTTAGGACCTCACCTGCTCAGCACCAGGTGAAACAGCTAGTCAGCTATTTGCTCTTTGCCCCTCTGGCCCTATTTCTAGATTTTTGTAGGACCCCTCCCCTTTTCTTGAGAGATGGGACAGTAAGCTCTATTCATTAGAGTCCTTCACTGTCCATGACAGGAAATTCACAAAGAGTATTTTTGTCATCAGGTGAGAAAAAACAAAGCCACCTTGGCTGCCCAGCTTGTCCCAGGACAACTTTGCTCAGAACACTATCCTACCCAGGTTTGATGGTTCAGGTTGCTGCTGCTGTACAGAGAGCAGAGAGAGTAGTTGGCAGTAGCAATATTGATCAAAGTAACAATAGATCAACTAAGTTGATTCTTAGCAGTCATTTTGCTCAGTGTGGAGTATAATCTCTTGGAGAAGAGGCCTATTGAACTGGAGACAGTGACATTTCTCTTGCCCAACTTCCCCCTTGGCTACTCTTAATATAGATCTTAGAGAGTCTGTTGAGGCACTGAGGCATGATGGGGGAGGCTGGAGGAATCACTTCCTTGTGACTTCCCAGCAGGAAGCCTGTGGTAATGACTTCCCAGGCTCCTTCTAGCTTTAGGAATCTCTGATTAGGACTTTGGACTTCTGGGTTCTGTTTTGATTTTGTTTTGCAGAGGCTTCATGCTCCTGCAACAGAAAAAGCAGCACTGAATCATGTCTGCAAATATCACCAAAACCAAGTGGACCCAAAGTCCTCTTCCCAAATGAGACAGGTAAGTGCCCAGAGGAGTTGAACCTTGTTAACCTTTGACTTTTTCATGATAGACACAATGCTTAACACAATACTATGCTCTGGTGTTAAAAGTAGCGCATGGTTCTCCTACCTGAAGCACTGGATGAGTTCTGGCAGCCTGGGGATGTTTCTGAAGGGAGGAAGTATACAGAATTTATGTCCTGAATCATTGCTACAGGCCTGGGCTGAAGTTTAGCCTTGCTGGAGGCCTGCAAGTAAAGGCTGCAGGGTCACTTGGCAAGGAAAATATTGTGTAGATTCCCAACCAGGTAAGATTCAGACTATCTGATCTCAGATCTCTTTAAACTTTTTCCACTTGTGACCCCTTTATGCCCGAAAAATTTTATATGACCTAGAATATATAGATATAGAAAAAAAATCAAACATTTCCTGGTAATAATCATAATTTTGTAACTCCCACATTCAGTTACAAGACCTCATAGGGGGTTGAGAATCATGGTTTAAGAAGCTGGGTCTTATTGAAATTATTCTATAATTCTGACATTCAGTATTGAAGCAAAGCCCATAGAGATGGGCAGAAAATTTAAAAATTTTTAAATAAAATTATTTAAAACCTTTTTATTTAAAAATAAAAGTATATATAAATATGTATAGATCTCTATGTAAAATCATTCCTCTTGCATGAAACAAAGGTAAGGATGATGACTGACTTTTCTATAGCACTTTCACAAAGTGTTTTTCTCACAAGAACCCTGTAAAGGAAAGGAAAGGATGCAAGTTTTATGATTCCCATGAGGAAATTGAGACTCACTGAAGGGAAATGAGTTATCCACAGTCACACAGATAATGGAAGATTGACCAGGTCTCCTGACTCTGAGTCCAATATGATTCTGACATGTGTCTGGGGATCTTTTTTTTTTTTTTTTTTTTTAAGTATTTTGACATCTCAGTTAACTTGAAATTTTATTTGGCTCAACTGGAGCCTTTCCTTAGAGGAAAAAAGGCTTCTTCCTACAAACTATCCCGTCTAGTGTATACCTTTATCATTCTGAAGAAAGCCAAAGTTGTTACTTTTTTAAACAGAGTGAAAAAACCTCAACCCCAAATAATAAGATACTTTGTTATAAGCCTAATGACTTGAAGATTTTGTGGTTAAACAAAATGGTTGTAAAAAAATATACTCTAGAATAATTTTAATCAAGCTGGGGTGGTCTCACAAGTAATTTGCTGCTTGGCTTAAGTAGGCTCTGGGGTCTTGGAGGAGTAGGGATAGAAGTTACTTAAAACAACAACAAAAACCTGAGCAGGAACTCTGGGGGTCAGTTCTAGCTCCTGTTGGTGAGAATGAGAGCCAATACTGGTCTTGCTGGGACATATCCCCAAAGTGACTGTGGCCCTTAGCTGGAGTTTGGACCTCTGTTCCTCTCCAAGCCCCACTGTTTCCAACAGGCCTCAGTTCCCTTCCTCTTTGTATAAGATGTTGATGCTCAGTTTCTTTTTCTGTAGAATCTAGATCAGGAGAACTTTAAAAAATTTTTTAACTATTTAAAATGTATTTGGTTTCTTTTGTATTTGTGTTTTATTTTATCCATTCAAAAATATTCTAAAAAGAGGTTCGTCCATATCCTTCACCAAACTGTCAGAGAGGTTCGTGATAAAAAATGTTAATAGCTCCCCCCCCCTTTTTTTTTCTGAGGCAGTTGGGGTTAAGGGTCACACAACTAGTAAATGTTATGTGTATGAGGTCGGATTTGACTTTAGGTACTCTATCCACTGTGTCATCTAGCTGCCCTTTAGCCCTTGGTCCAGTTAATCTCTAAAATCCTTGTTAGCTATGACACTCTATGTTCAGTGGTGGCTGGGGGAGGTGGGGAGGAGAGGAGTGAAAATACTTTACAGTAGGATTGGGAGAAAGCAGGTAAAATGTCGATGAGGAATTGGTGGCCTTGCATACCCAGACTGGTCTTTTTCATATCCCATAAGAAATTTTAGATTTCTGAGGGAGAGAGCAGTACAGTATAAAAATTCATTCACATTTAAAAGCTAAGGATAAAGGAGCCAAGATAAAGGTGCATTTTAAACAATCACTTAGCAAAGAACTCATTGAAAGAAGCCTCTTGAGGTTCTAGTTATGCTATGGTGTATATCAGGATCCAAGATGAGTTTTAATTTAAACTTTACTAGAAAGAACTAGCAGGACAAGCATGGGGGAAAGAATTCATACATTGTCAGCAATCCAGAAAACTGGAGTTGACCTGGAACCCCATAAAATTAAGTGCTGTTCAAAAGTCTTTAACTCTAATCTTTAGAAAAAATCCACATCCCACCACCCTAGAGACAGCTACCAAGGAATAAAGATTGACCCGGGACCAACAAAGATTATTCCAGGACCATTCACTTTTGACCCAGGACCATCCACCTTTGACCCAAGACCATCTACCTTTTACCCAAGACCATACCCTTTTGACCTAGTACCACCTACCTTTGACCCAGAACTATCCACGTTTGACCCAGGAACACCCACGTTTGATCCAGGATCACCCACGTTTGACCCAGGATCACCTATGTTTGACCCAGGACCATCCAGGTTTAACCCAAGACCACCCAGGTTTGAACCAGAACTCTCCACCATTGACTCAGAACCATCCATGACTGACTCGGGACCATCCACGCCTGGCCCGGGACCATCCACGCCTGGCCCGGGACCATCCAC
>JAJPUD010010985.1:0-41727 GCA_023553655.1 Myrmecobius fasciatus | reverse complement strand
TGGCCCGGGACCATCCACGCCTGGCCCGGGACCATCCACGCCTGGCCTGGGACCATCCACCCCTGGACCGAGACCATCCATGCCTAGCCGGGGACCATCCAGGTTTGATCCAGGACCATCCAGGTGTGACTCAAGACTATTCAAGTCTGTGGTGAGTTCCTACCTTTAGCCTTTTAGCATATAAAACAGCACTGGATTTGGAGTCAGTAGACATGTGTTTGGGTCCTGGTTCTGCTTCTGTGAGCTTGGGTAAAGTTCCTTAATGTTGGGTGAGACTCAATTTCCTCACCTGTCAAATAAGTGAATTGGAACTAGCAACCTTCTAGCTCTAGAGCCTATTTCCTCTCAAGAGCTGGAACCCAGCCATTCATCTGCGTATTATTCCAGGATACAGAATTGCCTCAAGCAGGGATGTTCCAGCATATTAAGGGAAACGGGTCCTCTCCAACTTTAGGTCACTCACTTTTGCCCCAATCCCTCTTCCAGGCATCCTTAATTTGCAGCTACAGGATGTTCCTTGGGCCTGAGCACATAGCTGTGGTTGGAAAGAATCTGAGGCATTCGAGTCCCAATTCCTGCAGTTGGGATGTGCCAACAGCAGATTCCGATGAAATTCCACCAGTTGTGAAGTCAGCGGGAGTGGGCTTGACCCTTTTACTTCCAAACCAAAAATCCCTTTTTGAATTCCAAAAAGCAGAGCCCGACGGGTGTCTGGTCCAAACAAAACGGACGCCAGATGGCCATCAAGTGCTTCCCTCCCAAATCTTGTCACCAGAGATAATGATACTGCCATTTTACACTCAGTAAATAAAGTGGCTCATTAACTGTGTGAAACAATTTCTGGGAGGAGTCTGGAAGGGAATCCACACAAGAGGTGGAACTTATTCTCCCAGAAATAACCTAGAATAATTACCATGAGAATTTTCTTAAATATTTCCCTCCAGATTGTGATTGAGCCACAATACAGAGTGGCTCATCCAAGACACTATAGTGGGGGAGGAAAAGGAGGAGGAGGAGGAAGAGGAGGAGGAGGAGGAATTCTTCATACAACTGCTAAAAAAACCAAAACTTCTCAATGTACAGATCTGCTCAAGCATCTTTTAGTCAGTCAACTAATGTTACCACATGTCAGACACCCTGCCAATCTATTGCCCTAAAACAAACAAAAACAGGGATGGCATTTAGGAGCCTCCACAAGGGCTAAATTTTTAATTTCTATATTTCAAGCACCCATTCAGAGCGTTACCTTAGAGTAGGCACTTAATTAATGTTTGCTGAATTGGTTTGAATGCCACATAGCTTCGGGATATCCTTGTACTGACCATCTGTGGCCAGTGCTGAGCCAGAAGCTAATCTTTTCATTAACTCCCACTTCCTGTGGCTTGGCACTGAACGAGAAAGCCAAGCTTCCAGTGGCTTTTTCTAGCCCCGTAATTTTAGCCACTTTAATGATTACATTGAAATCAATTCCTGGAGTGCCTTTAGAGGCAGAGAAATGCATCATCATCATAATCACCATCACTATAATCACCAGTTTAATAGAGCTTTGGTAATTAGAATGGTTTTTCATCAAGAGTACTTCTCTGCTTTTGCAGTAAACGAATATTGGTGTCCACCTTCTCCACAAACTCCCACCTATCTTGATAATGAACATTTCCTCCTATATAACAAGCTGAACTCCATCCCACCTTTATTTTATTCTTACACGGAAACAGCAGCTACTAAAAGTCATTGGGGATTGAAGACAGCCCTGGGAGGAAAAGTGTGATTTTGATATAGAGAGACCACAAAGCTCTAACCCATCAATATTCATCTCTTCTTTCCAAGGCCAGAACAAGTTCCAAGGACATCATGATAGAGGTTTTTCCAGGGACCTATGCTGTCACAGTGGGGTCCCCTAATGTAACCACAACGCACATGATAGAGATTGACTCAGGACAAATCATCGATTTGAATTTCCCTCTTTGATACTGGTCAACCCTCTTTTTTTAAAGAGCAGAGAGAATGAACCAAACCACGCCGTGGTTCTTTGTTGTCACTATTTGTACACAAATAGTACATCCATGAAGTGCCTTCAGTTCTCCCAAGAGCTCTGCTCTGTCTTAGAGACTGTTTTAACCTCAGTGTTCTGAAAGCGGAGAGGATGGATGTTATCTCTTGCCTTCCCTGGTTTGAATATAAGAAATAATGTGCCTTGATATTTGTTTGTAAAGTTGTGATTATTTTCTTTTTCCCTACAAAGTTAATCACGGAAATAAAGACAGAAATTTTGAAAGAGATTTCCTTCAGATTTCATTACTTTTATTGGGAGTAAAATAAACATCTACAAAGCAGTCGAGGCCAACTTATAAAAAGTGAGACAGGAGACACATTTGCCCAAAATAGCCAGCCTGTGGCTAATGTTATAGAGACATTTCATATATATATGCAGATATATAAAATCTGAAGCAGCCCATCTATCCCCTTCACAAAATCACCTGGGAGTAAAAAGCAATAGTTCAGGGACCTCAAACAGATTCACTGAGGTGAGAGGAGAACTCTTATAACACAAGACAGGAAATGAATCCCACGATGTGGGCAATGATTATGCCCATTGTTGATATTACTCATGATCTTGATCTGACAGTTTTGTTTTATGGAAAGTTTTTTTTTTTAAAGCTATTAGATTAGTAATGAATTAGTACTAACTCTATTAGTACTTCCTATATAATATATTTTAGTATTTCCTACAAGATTAAAAAATATTCCTAACAGTATTTTCCATTTCATTTAATTTTTTTCATACCTGTGATTCACTGAAGCTCCATACCTGGCAGTTTAGTTCATTTTTAATTTGATAAAAACACCACATACAAAATACACACAAATACACAAAATACACAAAAATACACACAAAAACAAACTTGTCTTGCAAAAACTGTTCATATTCCTTGTAAAGAAGATATAGTTTAAAGAAAATTTAACCCTTAAAATGTGAGGGGAAAAAAAAAAAAAAAACTTACAGAAGAAGGAGCCACAATAAGCCGATGGACAGTGTGGAAAAAAAGTCCAGCCTGGGGAGCTAGCAGTCCTGGGCTCAAGGCCCAGCATGGCACCTTGACTTCTCTCTGGATCTTAGTTCCCCCCCTTTAAAATCAGCTGGTTGGATTCAATATTTAAAATCCCTGCCATGTCTGACATGCTGTGGCTTTAAGAAAGGATTCTTCATACATCCTTTGACCTATCCCATAGGGACTCTGGGCAGTGTTTAGGCTCTTCTACATTACCTGGTACTTCAAAAGGCTTTGTACAGAAATGCTGTGTGGTTCACTGCCTCAAACCTGTTTCTTTCTGCTCAGTCTCCTCTTCTGGCAGGGTCTGCTCTGGCTTCAGGGATGTTTTCTTGCAAGATCAATGCCCCTGCTTTCACTCCTTTAACGTGTGTTGCATCTTCTCCTTTGGCTGCCCCTCTCTCCCCAGGACGCTGCAGCAACATCGTGTTTCCCCAGAATGAGTTAGTGCCACAGTACCAGTAGTGGAAAGGACATGGGTAGAGCAAGTCTTGAATCTCAAGTGTCTCTAAGTTTCCTCAGTGCCTCTTTACCTTTGAAAGGGAATCAGATTTCAGAATTAGCCTTCTGCTATCATTCTTTGGGGAAAGGACTTTGTTCTTGTATATCAGAGATGGTCAAATATAAGCCATGCTGCCCTACACCCTGCCCACAAGGGAAGCCAAACTGATATTAAGTCTTGGACTCTTGATCTGTGCTGGGAAATTCTTAGGTGAATATACTAATTGTGAAGAAGCAGAGACTTCCCCAAAAAGTGGCTAAACCAAATTAAGCTTAAATAGCTGGTACTACATTATCTCATTTGACAAAATGGTAAATTATAGGAAAGGGAGAGGCAGATTTCTTGGAGCAAGGGAACAAAAATAACACTGGAAAGAAGACACAAAGATAAAACCCTAAAATCACCCCAAATGGGTGCTGGTGAAATGCAATTCATCTAATTAATCTAATCTGGGTTTTTGAAGACCTCTTCAGAACTGGTGTTCTCTCTGCCAAAGAGCCTGTGATTCATAATCATGAATGTAAAAGGGAAGTGGTAGAAAAAAGCAGAATGGGGCAATTTTCATTAATCACTAGCATTTATATAGCGCTTCAAAGACTGCAAATCACTTTGCATAGGTTTGAGTCTCATGACAACCATATGAGGTAGGTACTATTAACCTCATTTTACAGATTAGGAAACTGAGGCACAGAGAAATTGTGATTTGCCCGCTTTCACATAGCTAGGAAGTATAAGGTTCAGTTTGAACCCAGGTTCCCTGCCTCCCAGACAAGGACCCACCTAGCTGCCTAATGACTTGGATGAAGAGCCTAATGACTTGGATGAAGACCTGAATGACAATATGTATATGGAATGAAGCTAGCCAGCCGGGCTAACCTATCGGATGCCAGTCAGAGCCAGTGGGCTGGAAAAGCAGCCATTTTTAACAGGATAAAATTTGCTCAGAACTTTTACTATTAAGTCACGGACATCGTGTGGTTTACATCAAAGAAAGGAAAACATGAGAGTCATGAAGTAATGTATCCAAATGAGAGCATATATGTATACTGCTTTGCTGACCTTAAAGCACAACAGAAATGTTACATATGGAGACATATGAAGCTCTTTTTTTTTCTTTCCCCTGAGGCAATTGGGGAGTCCCAAGCCCAGAGTCACACAGCTAGGAAGTGTCTGAGATCAGATTTGAACTCAGGTCTTCCTGACTTCAGGACTGGTGTTCTATCCAGATGAAGCTTTTAGATATTTTCAGATTAAAGTTTAAAACTGTACCAAACTTTTATGACTGACAACCTTATATGGATATGGATAAGGCTAGATCTGTGATTTCACTGACTTACAGGACTCCCAGATAAGGAAACATTCCTACCCAATGTGGGTTGGCAGCTTCTTTGCAACTTATTGCTTAACACTAGGGTCAAACAACCAGTCAGAGCTGGTGCTGAAATAAACACACTGAGAATCCTAGACTTGGGTTCCAGTGCCTGAGTGCTGATATGGCAAGATGGGGCCGGTATGGCAAGGAGCAGTTTACCAAAAAAACCATGGTCTATCATGAACGGCAAGATGAACAACTCTGCTTTGTGACATGTAGGCAAATAAACTTGCTCTTCGAGACATTAATGGGAGAATGGCGTCTAGAACATGAGAAGTGACAGTCCTGCCCTCGTCAGAACCCTCTGGAGATGCTATTCATTTCTGGATGCCACCTTTTCAGAAGATCATTAACAAGTTAAAACAGGTCTAAAGGATAATAAGCAGATCAGAGATTAATAGGAAGATTAATTAAAGGGATATTGAACCTAGAAAAGGCTGCGGTGGATGTAGGATAGTGAATATTATTCCGGTGTTAGGAGTATGAAAGGGAGAACAGCAGTTTGCTTTTTACGCTCTACACATGAGGAAAAACTTACTGTTGAGAACTGTCCAAAATTAGAATAGGCAACCTTGCGGGCAGTGACCTTCCCTATTATTGGGAGATCTTCGAGCCAAATCTGGAACTGTCTTGCCTAGAATCCTGTCAAGAGGATTTCTATTCAGATAAGGATTAGATTAAATGCAGAGTCTCTGGTGATCCATGGCAACTCTGAGAATCCATAAAGTGGCTAGCTTCTACAGAAAGTGCAGTGTCTCTCAAAAAATCTCCCAAAAATCTTCCATATAGCAGGTTCCTAAAATCAGCTACTGAAGAAAAAGACCCAGCACTTGTTTTCTGTTTTTTGTTGTAATTGTTGTTGTTGTTGTTGTTGTATTAATTCTGTGCCATAGAAGTAGATCCAGCCCCTTCCAGCTCAGGCATGATTTAGGTGGGGGTTCTTGTTTTCTTTTTGCATGTTGTGTTCCCTACTGCTACCTCTGGCAGTCTGATGAAGCCTATGGACTCCATCTTAGAATACATTCATAATAGAAGGAAATGCTCAGTTTTCCTTTAGAGGTCAGTAAGAATGAAGATGTCTCTTTTTTTTTCCTGTCCAACTTCAGAGACCCCCTGAGATCTCATCATGATCCACAGACCTCAGGGTTAAGGAGCTCTAGTCAAGATAAACCCTCTTCACTAAGATATGGTCCTAAGTAGAGATGTCAAGTCATTCAGATGCTTAGTTTACTTTTATGTCTGCAGCTCAAAACAAATCAGCCAATAAGTCTGATAGCAATTTAAGATCTCTTCTTATTTCTCTTAATACCTTCTGGTAAGTATTTTCTCAAGTTAATGATCAGTAAAAAGGGCTAAGTGGAAGATGAAACAACATCAGTGGGGCTAAGGAAGGTCAGCATGCTTTGGAGATTGGAAAAGTGAATATGGACCAAACTAATGTGTCCACAAAACTGAAGATTCTCAAGACTGTAGAGAGGATGTGAATTGTAGAGCTGAAGTTAAGTGGTGGGGGTGGCAGAGAAGGAGTGTAGATGGTTGTCTATACTTAGTGACACATAGCTGTTCTATACTCTCATAAGAATAGGATGTCTCTGGGACACCCCTGGCCATCAAGGCCCCTCCATTTCACTTGTCTTTCCCAGAGATGCTCTCTCTGTTGGGCAGTTAAGTGTTTTGGTTTTTTTTCTCCAGACACTGTTCTGAACCATGTATCTGTGGGAAAATCAGCATGAAAACCCCTGGGCTTTTTGGTGTTGATTTCTCTTATCATTTACTTGATTCTAAAGAAGACAAATCTCAGAAAAAAAAAAATTGGTTTATACTTTTTTTTTCTTAGTTTGGTATTGGACTAATTCTATTTCAGAGGGATTTAGGTTTCCTTAGTTTTTAATACCAAGCTATTCCTGATGGGGAAGTTGATGGTTTATCAATAAGTTCTCTAGTATACCTACCTATGATAGTATATTCATAAGGATAAACCCACGCCAGGAATCCAGTATCTCTGAAAGGACTCCCATATTTCTAGACCATTCCACAAGAATAACACTTGTCTTTACCAAACCTTAAGAGTAGACCATCCTATCCCAGGACAGTCAAAGATTCCTTTAAAAGACATTATTTTTCTATTTGCAAGGTCCATGTGATCCCCTTACACCCTCAATCTAAGGTCTTACCCTTAGGAACAGTTTGAGGTCCACGTGGACTAGGCAGCTCGTAACTGTAATTGGTTGCCATGGAAATAAGGCAATGCCCTCAAATTGACTACTCCCATTGGTTAATGATACAGGCAATAAGGTCTATATTATTAGTGATATAGATAGTGAAAAGGCCCAGGCCTGGGGATTCTTGATTCAGAAGAACTATTATAATTCTTAGTTCTTATAGGTCCTATCACTTAACAAGATGGAAGTAAGAAAAAGTCAGCCCTACAATTCACATGCTATAAACAGCCTTCCAGCTAAAAATGAGTCTTTGTTCAAAGCTGAAGAAGCTACTTCCTGAAAAACCATGTAAGATCCAAATAGGGCCTGGAGTAAGCCACTCCAGGATGGAGAGAGAGACACAACCTGCTTCCAATCTGAGGGGTCTGATCTGTCAGGCTTTGGGCACTCTTCAGGTCTCAGGGCAAAGTCAGGACATAGAACCATGCTGGGGAGGCTGGAAAATGAGAGAATTTAAACATCTTTCCCTGCAAGCCAAAGAGGGCCAGAAACAGAAAGGAAGGGAAGGTCCAATATAGAAAGTTCTAGGTTCTGTCGAAGCACAAATTCCATGTTCTTCACTCTCCCACAAGCCAGATGGAAAACAGCATGTGGAGCCTTTTAGAGAGCTTAGAACATCAGAAAGAGCACTAGGCTGGGGATCCAAAGGCCTGGGTTCTAATCTCAATTCCTTCACTAGAGGTGTTTTCTCATCACAGAGTTATGATGAGGATCCAATAAAAACAAAAAGGTTTTGCGAGCTTAGATAAGTGTTAAGTAACTGAAAAGACTTCTTAATTGACGTTCCTTTTAGATACAGAAAGTAAGTCCAGGGATCCATTTGACCAGTGAGTGTTGCTGTGGTCTTGGCCACTGTAATGGGCTCTAGGAGTGGTTTTTATCCAAAAGGGCAGCAGCCATTTGTGAGTTCCAATGAATGAAGGTCAAGAAAACTGTGTGTGTTTTGTCTCCAGTTCTGAAATGTTTCCCGACCCTCTCTGCCGGCTCTTGTGAGTGTGCCAAAACCCATCAGGGACCATATTTGAAGACAGATGTTACTCTCACCCACTATAAGAGTGACCTCAGTGCAAACCTGGAGTCACAATTGAGAAAAGAAAGATGGCGACTAACAGGAAAGTTTTCTTCTTTCTTTTCCCATCAGATTTTCCTATTTGGAATGTCAGTTCTTTCAAGTTGGGTAGAAATTCCTAGTCTTCATCTTCCTCTCATGAGAGAGCCCCCAAGAGATTTCCATCTCGATGCCAGAGTGTTGCCCATGTCCAGCTCCGGCGAGGTGGCCCCCTCAAAGTGTGGGTCAGGGACTGATTTCAAGAAGAAAAATCCTGTTTCTCCCCGATCTCTCTTCCAAGGTAGAAGTATGCTGAAACCAACTCCTGAGAGCCCACTGTTAAATACTCACCTTGGGAATCAGTGAATACCACAAATTGGGACTTGATTTATTATTTTATTGAATGTGAAGACTTAAGAAAACTTAAAAGTATATCATGAGTATGATTTTCTTTTTCAGAAAGCCAGTTGTTAAACATTTACCAACATATCCCTGCCCCCCAGGTGTCTAATCTTCAACGTACCTGGTTTTCTTTTTTTTTTTTTTTTTTTTTTGTCTTTTTTTTTTTTTTGCTGAGGCAATTGGGGTGAAGTGACTTGCCCAGGGTCACACAGCTGTTACGTGTCTGAGACCAGATTTGAACTCAGGTCCTCCTGACTTCAGGGCTGGTGCTCTATCCACTGCGCCACCTAGCTGCCCCATCGTACCTGGTTTTCTATGTCTGGGCTCTGGGCCATTTCTCTTCCAGTATTTCCAGGGAGGCTGACTGAGGGCCTTCTGTCTCAGGGGCTTCTCAAAAAGGCTGCTGTCAGTGTTGACAGTGCTGTCCACCATCATTCTTTGAGGAGCTTTCTTCAGATCACTCCCCAAATCCTCCTCTTCTGATGAGAAGACATAGGAAGAGGAAGAAGAAGAAGAGGAGGAGGAGGAAGAAATAGCATTTGCATAAACATGAGCTGCCACTCTTCTGTCTCTGGTATTGTCTAATTCCAGAAGTTGTGCTGTGGGTTCCAGCTCTGGCTCTGGGTGGTCCCCAGTTGTGGCCTCTAATGTCTTTCTCAGAGGCCACCAGGTATAGCAGGCTAAGGAACAACAACAGAGGCAGCCATTAGGCAGCAGTGGACAATGATTGTGGGGATAAAGGGGTTGGGGAGGGCATGAGAAAGAGCCCAGCAGAAGCCCATCCGTGGTATACCCATGGGCAGAACCCAGGAGAGGGCAGGGGGGAGTCCAGGGAATGGGGCTAAGATGATCTCCGGGCTCCAGCCAAGTGGTAGTTGATGATTTGTGCAGTATCTCCATGGCCTTCTCCCAACAGGCTGGGGATATCCATATGGCTACCCCTATGGGCACTTTGACCACCTTGCCATTCCAAAAACAAACAGTGATTTCTTCATCCTCTGAGGCTGCTCAGGAAACAAACAAACAACCAGATAAATAAACAAAAATGGCAATAAAATAAAAAGTACAGTTAGTTGTGCTATTATACCTCCTCCTCAATGGAGGGAAGGAGATGACTCATAGATCCCAGAGGCATTATCTCTCTTCATGTTCCCTACTTAACCCCTTTCTCTAACACCCTCTCTCCTAGCCCAGGGACATTCTGTAGTCATGATCTCTAACTTTCAAATTTCCATATTTCCTAGATGGATAGATGGTTTGGATATATTTCTTTCAAAATTTCAAAACCATAATGCATCCTACTAAAGGAACAAGACTGACACTCTCCTCCTACCCTGGATTATAAGGCTGTTTGATGCATGGAATGACTGCCATGATTTCTGGAGTGATCCCCACATAACTACACTAAGCAAAAGCTAGCTTCTCTGAATTTGTAACATGAAAGATAATTTTAAATGATTTTTCTTAGAAAACATATACTTTGATACATTGATAGCAAATTATAATATGGTCTATACCATACAGACACTAAAGGTCATAGCCCAGGACCTTCCTGAGAACAAGGTGGCCAGGTGAGTTGAAGACAGGTGTGTAGGTGTGTGTGTGTGTGTGTGTGTGTGTGTGTGTGTGTGTGTGTGTGTGCCTGGGCTTTGCTCTCCTTGGCCAGCTCTCCCACGTGTTCTGCTCCTCCTCACCCCCGGTGCCCTAGTCATAGGAGAGGGCTGCTCCCCTTACCTCTCTGAGGGTCTCTGGTTTCCAGGCCTTGCACCACGGTGCCTGGGCCATACTTCTCTTGCTTTGGCTCCCAGGGTGCCAGAACCTTGTCTCCGGGCAGGAGGGAATGCTTTAGGGCCCATGAGCACTGGATGACCTCCTCTGGACTTGTGCTCTGTAGTACACCTGGGAGCTTGGGACCTGTGGAAGGGGGGGCCTCAAACTCCACAAGGAGTTTGCCCCGCCCCCCCAGCTGCTGGGGACAAGTCAAAATGAGAACCGGCATCAGAGATCCCAGAGGCCCCAGATCCCAGGAGCAGGATCTGCTTCCGGGGAAGGCAATGCAGAAACGTTTCTGTCCTGTCCAGAACTCCACTAAGAGCCGGCCCGTGCAGCTGTGCGGGGTCCTCTGGGTGTCTCTTGTTGGTACGCCCCTTTCTTTCCCCCATCTATCCTCCTAGCTTCTTCACTCTAATTCAGGACTACCAGTAGCACCCATCCAAGTCTCCTCCTCCTGTCCACACACACACACACACACACACACACACACACACACACACGCCATTCAGGCTCCTGCATGCAGCTCCCTGCCCATCCCCACCCTCTACATACACATGCCTAGGACCCGCCTCAGCACACAGGAGGAGGGCTAATTCTGCATTAGAAATCAAGAACTGCTGGGGCCTAGGGACTCAGGTCATGATACTAGCAAGTCACTATTTCTCTCAGTTTTGCTGTCTATAAAATGGGGAGAGTTCAAATTGAACTACCTACCTCGTAGAGTAATTATGAAGAAAGGGCTTTAGAAACCGTAAAATGCCATTTCAATGATTGGCCATGTGAAAAGAGTGTTGGGGGAGCTCCTGCGCTCAACCCTGCAGCCCCCTCATGTGTGAATCTGAGCCAGTTGCTCATGTCTCTCAGAGTCTGTTTTCTTATATGTAAATTGAAGAGGTTGCCTAGGTGATCTCTAAATTATCCACAAATCAAAAAGTTGTAAACTAATGATATGCTCAGAGAATGATGAATGACCAACTAGAATGTGATCACTTGGTGGTAATGGAAACTTACTGCGCTCTAAAAAATGGCCAACGTCAAAAAGTCAAAGAAATATGGGAAGCCTCATGTGAAGTGATACAGAATAAAGAGGGCCCATCCAAACAAAATTCCTCCCCCCCCCATACAAACATAAATGTCTACAAAACACAATTAAATCCAACGGATATTGCTGCTTCTTCCTTGTAAAACTTTTAAAAATGGAAGGCTGCATGCTCTATTAAACAGTAAATTTTAAAGGGGGGTATGCTGAGTCAACAATTATTCTTCTATTTTTTTTGTTTAACTGCTTCTGGGGAAGCATATTTGTGATTTGTTACTAGGTTTTGTTAAAAACAAAATACATAGAGAGCCGCTAGGTGGCGCAGTGGATAGAGCATCACCCCTGAAGTCAGGAGGACCTGAATTCAAATTTGACCTCAGATACTTAACACTTCCTAACTGTGTGACCCTGGGCAAGTCACTTAACCCCCAATTGCCTCAGCAAAACAAAACAAAAAAACCTATTTGTAATTTGTAAAATTTTGTAAAAATTCATTAAAAAGATGTGGAAAGCTCTGTACTGGTTTACAAAGGAGACTTATCTAATGATTAGAAGATCTGACACTACTTCATTAGCATTTTAATTATTGCTAAATATTTATTATTAGAGAATAGAACTACATTCTATTTTAAAATAATATATAATTCAAATTATTTTTTACTCTGCACCAAGTTTATTCTCATTAATCTAAACTAGTATTCAGGATTTGATCATCCTGAAAAAAAAAAAAAAGAATATTCCTCATATTCATGTAGAGTACTGGCTCCCTGTGTTGGAATTTATCTTTATGAGTGCCTTTGTGTATGTATAATATAGTGGAAAAAACCATAAACTAAGAATTTGAAATCTTGAGAGTGAATCCTACCCCCAGTAATTCACTAGATGTGTGAGTTTGGGTAAGTCATTGTTCCTTTTGTGAGCCTCCAATTCCTAATCTATAAAATAAGCACCCCCACCCTCCCTGTGTCTCATTACCAAGTTAATCTGAAGATCAAATAGGAAAATGAATATAAGGTCCTCCGCATTTGTGTGCATTACAGCTTTACTATGAGTTCCCCTTTCCATGGGATAATGTCATCACCTGTGTTTCTGGTTAATATAGTTTCCAAGCTTAAGATATGATCACTAACATTTTCACAGTTAAATGCTGGAAGTTGCCCACTTCTAACAAAAGCTGAACAAATGAGGTACTTAATACTGTTTAGCTTAATTCATTCTTATTCTTTTTTTCTTTTTTTTTGAAATTAAAGCTTTTCATTTTTAAAACATATGCATGAATAATTTTCTACATTCACCCTTGCAAAACCTTGTGTTCCAAATTTTTTTCTCCTTCCCTCCCCCCCAACCCCTATCCTAGACAACATATAACCCAATATATGCTAAATGTGTAATTCTTCTATATATATTTCCCCAATTATCGTGCTACACAAAAAAAATCATTCCTATTTTCTGTGCAGAGCTAAATAAAGCTCTTAAGAGGTCGTGAGAGGGGTTGGGGGCTCACCTCAGGAGCTTGTTTGATCTGAGCCCTGTAGAATAAGCCATCTGACTGACTCCTGGCAAGAACTGATGTGTCACCATCCTGCAGCCCCTCCAGTAGGCCTGGCCCATTCCCTCGGAAGTCAGGCGTGTGCAGATCTGGTCGATCCCAGGAACCCCTAGGAGAAAGCCACTGTGATTGGTATAGTGGAGAAAAACCAGACTCCAGACATATCAAGAATACACTGAAAGAATAAAGGCACAGCAACAATGTGCCTGTAGATGTCTGCAGACAGATATACAATACCCATATGAAAAAAAATCCTATTGAAAATAGCCCTGGTTGGGGCAGCTAGGTGGCACAGTGGTTAGAGCACCAGCCCTGAAGTCAGGAGGACCTGAGTTCAAATCTGGTCTCAGACACTTCCTAGCTGTGTGACCCTGGGCAAGTCACTTAACCCCAATTGCCTCAGCAAAAAAAAGCAAAAAAAAAAAAAAAAAGAAAGAAAGAAAATAGCCCTGGTCTGACTCAAGTGTAACTAGTAAAGTGCTTTTAGACATGTTCAGATTTAACGCCAAGAGGAAGTAAAAGATCAGAGGACAAATGTCAAGGAAAGCTACCTCTTTCCATTCTGCTGTGTGGATCCAACATGAAAGAAGTGGATCCAATGGATGATGATATTGACACTGTGATTATGAGGACACTGTAAAGTTTTCTTTAGAGAAAAGGTACATTCTGAAAGTAGAATGATACTTTAGAGGATGGATAGCTCCAGGAACTTGTCAGTAAAGTGTTAGCACAGGAAAACTATGGGCTAATTAAGGAAAATTTTGTAACCATAGTTCAAAGAAGTCTTTGGGGTGGGATTCCTGTAGTTCTGAGGTGAGCAATTCAATTCATGACTGAGGGACAGTCTTAGGGTCCCAAAGAGAACAAAACTAAAAGTAACTTAGAGCGGTGAAAAATAATTCTGGTCTAGACCTGCAAAAAGGTTGGAAGGATGGAGTAGGAAGGGGAATCATAAACTGTAACATGTGAAACTGCAAGCTAAAACAAGTATCTCACATTCCCCAGGATCTTAATAATAAACTGAAACAAAGAGAAAAGAATTGGAATCCTAGGGATCCTAGGGACTCTTTGGAGGAAGAGAACCAGGAGGGGAAATAAGACTCCATTTTTCAGTCATGCCCAATTCTCCCTTTCTTGGCAGTGATAATTGGAGTAGTTTGGCATTTCCTTCTGATGTGGTCATGTGATGAAGTTTGGGAGAGCAAGGATGAGGCACAAAGATTGTGAAAAATCACAATGAGGTGTTCTCCCTACCAAAAATAATCTTTATTAATGAGTAAAGGTCACAGACAAAATCCAAATGTGATTTTTTGCCATACTTGGGAAGGGGTGATTTTTATAGATAAAAGGAAGGGGAGAGAAACCAGGAGAGAGTTGGGAAGATAAGAGATGTTTTGAAGGAATCCAGGAGGATTTAGGGAAATGCTTGAAGGATAAAATCAAGGAAGAATTGGGGGGATGCTTGAAGGATAAAATCAGGCAGGAGTTGGAGAAAATGCTTGAAGGATAAGGATAAAGTCAGGGAAGAATTGATATGTTTCAGAGTGGATTGAAGAATTTCTGCCTTGGGGGAGGATAAGATGCTTGAGTTCCCATCACTTCTCTACCTCTTTTTACAGCTGAGGAAACTGAGGCATACAGGGTTAAATGACTTGTTCAGGGTCACACAACTAGTAAATGCTTGAGGCTGTATTTGAACTCAGGTCTTTGACACTCCAGATCTGGCACTCCATGGCACTACCTAGTCCTTGATTCAGGACAATAAAGTTACTTGTTAACCTCCTAGAAGTAGAAAGAGCATCAGGGTTGAAGTGCTAGTTCTACTATCCTGCCTGTACTTATTAGCTTGGACAAGTCAACTCACTTTTCTGAACCTGTTTGCTCCTTGTAAAGTTGAGATAACAGAGATTGTCCTGTCTGCCTCAAAGGTTTGTTGTGAATTTTCTGAGTGCTTGGGTTAAATGTGCTCATGGAAACCCTCCACCAGAGCAGACTCCTACTACTTCCTTAAGATGACAGTACCTTGCAGCAGAGGGATGTCGGATAAAACAGGGAACCTGGAGAACGACAGGACAGGCGGAGGGGGCGTTCCAGTGGGGAGAAGCATTGAGGCAGCAGGGCCGCTTCTGGGCTGTGGTCACACTGCAATACTTGAGTGAAGGCATCCAGGGCCCTGCTAAGGATTCCATGGCCTTCTGTGACATTACCTAAGAGAAATCACCATCCATGAATCCGTGAGGGTTTTTATAATCAACTGAAATCAAGGCTGTTGTCCACGCTGATTATAACAACTTGCTGTTCCTGAGGCCCAGAAGGGAGAGACAGCTGCCTCAGCTCCTCGGCTGATTCAGATTCTAGTTCTAAAGCCAACTTAAAAAATATAACAACACTTATGGAGAGCCTTAAAGTTGGCAAAACACACTACATATATTAACTTTCTTGCTCTTCCCAATCTTGGGAGATCAAGTGCTCTTATTAGTTCCATTTTACAAATGAGGAAACTGAGGGAGAGATCCAGTGATTTGCCCACAGTGACAGAGTTCCATAAGTGTATGAAACAGAATTGAAGTCCTTTTCAGCTCCAGAACTATGACCTTATGACTTCTAATCACACATACACAGACTGAACTCCAGTAGCAGATTATGTCCCAAACTGAATCCTGACCTTAGCAGCCCATATCTGAAGTTTAACACAGCCCCCAGCTTGAGACTGAGCTCTGAGTCTGGCCCTAGAGACCTATCTCCGCTCACTGACTGAACCCCAAATCCATTCCTGAGCCACAACCAGCAGGATCAAAAAGTATTGCCATAGGGGCAGCTAGGTGGCGCAGTGGATAGAGCACCAGCCCTGAAGTCAGAAGGACCTGAGTTCAAATTTGACCTCAAACACTTAACACTTCCTGGCTGTGTGATCCTGGGCAAGTCACTTAATTGCAAGTCACTTAACTCCAATTGCCTCAGGAAAAAAAAATAGTAGAGCCACAACAATCAAAGTTGAAAGGAATTAGAGTCTTCTCCAAAAAGCATCTGTAAGCAGGGAGGATTAGGGAACAGCCTGGGAAAGAAACAGCCCACCATGCTAGCAACATAGGGGGTTGAAGCACCCATCTCCCCCTCTTCTCAGGCTGTGTTCCCCAGCAATGACTGCCCTACAGGGAGACTCAGTTTTGCCACCTGGCCGCGCTTGGGACGCTATGATCTGTCTACAGATAAACTAGTTCTCTCTCCCTGGCATCATAGGGACCCCTAACTGCAGCCATTGCCTGCCTCTGGTCCCCCGGCTCAAGAAACAATGTCAGCCTCCTTTTCTGAATCTGCACCCAGGTCCTGGAATTTCAAGTTTTGATCTTGATTCCTGGCGTAGCTGAACCTTGACCCCACCCCAGACAAAGCCTGACCCTCAGAGGACCCCGGGTCTTCTGTCCCGGCTGGGGAGAAGGCTCTGGTTCTGCTCTCAGGGGTTCGGGGCTCCTTTAAACTCAGCAAGAGCGACCTACCTCGCCTCTGCCCAGCTCCCTTCATTGTCCTGGAGACCCCTGCCAACGCAGACTTTAACGGCGTTTAGTTGCTAGGCAGGTTGTCATGGAGATTTGGCCAGCTGGAACGCTCATTCTGAAGACCCTCTGAGCATGTGCGGACTTGGAGCTTCGGCCAATGGGGGCGCGGCAGCAGCCAGTGGGGGCGGGGTTAGACGGGGTTTGGTCAAAAGACCCGGACCCCAGGGGCCTCCCCACGCCCGTCTCCACCCCGCCCTGGGACAGAATGAATGTGGAGAGTAATAGGAAGCAGTGAAGGGGCCCGGAGAAGGCTTCCCGATTATCCCCAGACTCTAGAGCTGGAGGGAACCTCAGGTCACTTAGCCCAAGCCCCTTTTCCACAGAAGCCAGAGGTTAAAGGGCCCCTGAAAAGGTGGCTGGCCAGTCACTCAGACTCTCCAGAGCCCGTAGCCAATATCATGCTTATCCTGTCCAGGGGGTTTCCTTGGCATAGAAACGGGCAGATGTTACCTCGTCACCTGTCACCCAGCTAGTAGCTGAGGTCCAATTTGACTCGGGTCTTCTTGGCTCCGGCCGATCACTAATGCAAACTAAGTGGCAAATCCAAGCACTGAACCCTGGTCTTCTGACAGCAAATGAATGCTCTTTCCCCTACCTAAAGCCGAGCTCCATAGACATAGTCAAAACACATCTCCCGCTTCCACTTCACTTGGGGACCCAGAGAGACGATCCCTGCAGCTTGAAAGGGAAAGACTAATCTCGCTCGCTCCTCCAAGAGTTATCACCTGTGTCCCCCACCACGAGAGAGCCTTAAGCCCAGGAGAGACAGACAGCGCTCTGAGTCCAGCCCGACACTGAGGGGCGTGTTTGCCCCGCTTCTATAAGTACCCAAGGCTCTCCTCTTGTCTGTTGCCGAAAAACACAGTAACCAGAGGAAGTGTGTTAGTTGGTCAATGAGAGACTTCTCTAAGGAAAATAGGTGTGTCCACTAGGTTAAAGCCTCACCTTTCCCAAATCAGATCACAGGTGGGAGACTGTGTTCAGTTCTAGGACATTAAACCAGCCGGAGCCAAGAAGAGTGTTACCAGGATGGTGAAGGAACTAGAAACCAAATAATCTGAGAATCATTTGAGGAGGCCCTGGAGATGTTAAATTCCGAGAGGACCCTTATGAAACAGGCATTTAAAAAAAAATTCATTACTGCCATTTGCTAACTGATTTCATTGCCTTGGTTTCCACTTATGATTAAAAAAAATTTAATAGTATTTTATTTTTCCAAATGCATGCAAAGATAATTTTCAACATTCACATATGTAAAAATTCCAATTTTTTCTCCCTCTCTCCTTCCCAAGATAGTAAGCAATCCAATATAGGTTAAATATGAAGAACACAGTTTTAAAAAAAAAGTATTTGAAAGTCTGTTAAATGAAAATCCCCATATACACCAAATATTTTCATGGTAGTAAAGAACTGGAAACAAAGTACATGCTAACTGATTTGTTAGTGAATGGCTAAAAGCACTATGTACGTGAATGTAATATTATAAGAAATGACATATAATGAATATAGAGAATTAATGAAATATTCAATGAAATGAACAATATAAGCAGAGCCAGAAAAAACAATATATAAAATGACAACAATGGAAATGGAAAGAACTGCTACAAAATGATCACTAGTGAATACTGCAAACTACCAAGAACAAGCTTGGTCTCAAAGAAGAAATACAATAAAATAGTTCCTTTTACTCCTTAGAAGTGGTGAGAAGTTCACAGGTGTGATATAATACATATAATCAGATATTTTAAAAAATATATTGATCAATTTTGCAGAATTTTTTAAAATAAAAATTCTTATAAAGGGTTACTCTCAAAAGGAGGAAAAATACTGGGGAAATCTAGGTAATATAAAAACAAATGGTCAATAAAATCTATTTTTATTGATAGCCTTTTTTCTTTTGATAAAGCTTTTTATTTTCAAAACATATGCATTTCAACATTCACCGTTGCAAAATGTTGTGTTTCAAATCAATTCTGATGGACATGGCTCTTTTCAACAAGATGATTCAGATCAGTTCTTTGTGATCATCACAGAGAGCCATCTGTCCCCAGAGAGAGGATTGTGGGGACTGAGTATGGATCACAACATAGTATTTTCACTTTTTATTGTTGTTGTTTGCTTGCATTTTGTTTTCTTTCTCATTCTCCTTTTTGATCTTTTCATGTGAAGCATAATTGTGGAAATATGTATAGAAGAATTGCACATGTTTTAACATATATTGGATTACCTGCCGTTTAGGGGAAGAGGGGGGAAAAAGGGAGGGGAGGGGAAGAATAATTTTGCTCATTACTACCAAAAATTTTATCTTTGGAGAAAACATTTTCTTATGTTACTAGTCTGTGACTGAAAGTTCTTGAGAGCTTTCATGAGGAAGAAGATGTAATCTCAGATCTCAGTTAGGTAGTTAGGAAAGCAAGATTACTACTTAGGAAACAACAAATAACATGATCAAAGGTAATTTAGGACTAAATCAAGTGAGATAAAACATTTGTGCTAAATGTGTTTAGATGTAACCAGTTCCTCTGAAGTTTTCCATGAAAATTATGGCTTGGAGATCCCTTGCTACTCTTCCCATGTTCAGTGTGGGTCATCTAGGAGTAATTAATTATGTAAATCAAGGTCTGAGTCCCTACTAGTAGAATACTCTTTACATTGACTATTCAAGACACAAATACAACACATTGCAAAAGCATTTAGTTACCATAAAACAATGCAAAAAAAAAAAAAAACTGAGGAAGAAATAACTGAGCAATAATATAGAATCAATGGTGTCATTTCATGGTAATATTAAGAAGTGGGGAGAAGGAACCTGTTGTGAGAGTCTAGGAGAAGGTTGATTTTAGATCTGTTGTGTTTACAATCATTTAGAATGCAGCAGGATCTTCTAAATCACTCCAGTTTTATCCAAGTCAGGTAGTTTTTTGGCTTCTCTTATGATGGGGGTCTATAAGGCTAAGATTCTCGTTTACCACTAAGTAATAAGAATTTTAGGCTTATAAAACTGCCTACATGTAAAAAAACAAGCACAAAAAAGTAAATTCATTTTAGTTGGTTAATATATTTTTAAAGTATCTGACAATTTGACCCAACTCCTGAAAAGACAAGGTGAGTACTATATAATGTAAATTCCACCACTATGTCTCCAGCTTTTGCTCCCTCTTCCTTATCCCATTGCTATCACCCAGTAGAGATCCTTGTTACAAGATGCCTGGATTATTATGGCAGCTTTTCAACAGCTGTTCTTTCTTTCCTCATTGGTTGAATACTTTTTCTTATGGATAGAAATGATAGACATTATCCTCATGTCTATGCTAGCTCTGTACTGCCCATGGGATGAAAGAAGCACAAACTCCTTTCTTTACTTGGCATTTGAGCCTTTCACCTGCACCTCTTAGAATCCTTAGCTTCCTCACATATATGAAACCTTTTCTAATCTTCTCAGTTATTTGGGATCCTCTTCAAATTATCTTGTATTTATTTTTCTGTGTATACATTGTATTCCCAGTGAAAAATTATCTCCCTGAAGACAGAAATCACTTTCCATTTTTGTCTTCCCCAGCACATAATAGTGTTTTGCAAATAGAAAGCTATTAGTTGAATTGACTTGAAACTGAAGCCATCCTACCTCTCTAGTCTCATCTAATACCAATTTTCTGTGATCTCTCTGTTTCAGCCTCACTGGACTACTTTCTTTGTCCTGAATCTTTATTGCCATTGATCTTTATTCTTGAGGTATTTCTCGTCTTCAATCTCACAAGGTTGTTTGTGTCAAACTCTTAACAAGGCTTTAAAGCCCCAAATAAATGTCTTTTTCTCTGAGCAGCTTTTTTAGATTCTCCCTGTAAGAACATTTCCTACCCTTCTGAACATCACATAACACTTTATTTTGCACCTCTCTAGTGCACTTAGCTTGCATTATTCACATTATAGTTATTGATATGTATATTGTCTTTCTATGGGGGACCTTCAGGAACTTATCAGTGATTTGTCTGTGGAATTGAGAGGACAGGAACCACATCTTATTCAAACTTTGTATCTCTTTCAGTACCCAGAACCATGTTCTCACATAGCAGACCCTCAACAAATGAATTGATATCTCTTCCTTCTACATTTAAAAAAAAATCAGTGAAAATAACCCAAGAGAAGTTGCAAGTGGACAGAGACATATTTAAGGTGAGAAATTAGATGTCTGAGAGACTAAGTACCTACTGCTGCCTTCCTAGAATGCCAGAACTAATATTCAAAGTTTCAAGAAACTCCTTTCAACTTGGCTCATGGTAGTATTTAAGACACATTTTCTGGTTTTTTTTTTAAATAATAATTTTTATTTTTTCAAAATACATGCAAAGATAGTTTTCAATATTCATCCTTGCAAAACCTTGTGTTTCAAATTTTTTTCCCTCCCTGCCTCTCCCCTTTCCCCTAGACAGCAAGTAATCCAATATAGGTTAAATATGTGTGATTGAAGACACATTTTCAAACATAACTGTCCAGAGCCAACCACTACCCAGTGCCAGGTTAGCTCAGAAGTTATAAAGATTGGCTCAATTGAGAGAATCAAAGGCTGGATGACCCCTTACCAGGCATCCTATATAAAGTAGGATTCAGACAGGTGATTGAACTAAATGACTTCTAAACTTATTTCTGATGACAGGACAACAAAACAACAAAAGTATGAAGTTCGGTAAGAGACATGGTAGGATTCTGTAAACAATGAAACTTTAGGAAAGGATTTCTTGGAACTTTGGCCCTATTTACACAATTTTAAAAATGGGGTCCATCTGGTGACTGGTAGTTGCCACAATGGCCTGACCTTTCCCAGGCTTCTTCTTGCCTTCCACTTCATCTCTGTAAAGAAGTGACTGCAGGTAGTTAATGTACTTGATGGCGGCTCGGAGGGTCTCAACTTTACTGAGTCTCTTCTCCAGATATTCTTCAGGCAGGTGATGACGAAGCTGGGCATAGCCTTCATTGACACACTTGACTCTCTGTCTTTCCCTTTCATTTCTCTTCCTGATGAATGCTGGACCATAGGAGTACTCACATCTTCCATAAGAGGGATATGCCATCTGAAAAGGGAATGAACAAGGATCTCCAAAGTTTTCCACAATCAGCTGGTCAGTTGTAAAAGGAAGCACTGGCAGGTCTTCAGAGTAAGAGGATGGGGCAGGGGCTTCTGGACAGAGGTGGAAAGTGACAACGGGGTCCAGGTAGAAAGGCCGAGTAAGCTGCATGTGGGGAGAGTCACTAAAGGTGGGCAATTTGTCAGTCAGATTACAGTAATTTTTGTTATCCATTATTCTCTTTGTAACCTGGAAGTACGAACAAATGTATTAATTCATTCAACAACATATCAAATATATAGCATAATAACAATAAGCCAAATTACAGTTATAAGTCTTTTAGCTCTAGACCTGGGTTCTTTCCATTACACTATGCTCCATCTTCTATCACCCAAGAGTTATCTTCTTAAGGTTTTTCTGTTAGGTGGGCTGTTCAATATTGCTTCTTATTATTTTGAAAACTAGATGGTGTATGACATTGTCAGAGAAATAAAGCAGTTAAAAATCATGCAAAATCCATAAGGAAAGTATGATTGATGTAATTCTGATAAGTGAAAAATTAAGATTCAAACAGATAAATTAGAAGATATTTACCAAAAATATCACAGATGTTTCAAATATTGATTTACAAAAATGCTATTTATATACAACTTGACATCCAAGCTGTTGGATAAATTGAAGTACATCTATATCTGGTTCTCTTGTCATTAATAACAAAGGCACAAGTGTCCTGTCTCAGAGATGTATTTGACATGCATGAATGTCATCATCAAATTATTGTATATTGTCATGACTTTCTGCCAGCATACAAAATTTTGGAGTTGGAAGCAGCTTTAAAAGCCTACCCCATTAGTGAATAGAACTAAATATGTTCTCTACGTTCTCTTAGGTTCAGCCTCCAGAACCCACCATCTCCTAAAGCTGCCTATTCTACCCATCATTTTAATCATAGGGAAATTTTTCCTTACATCAAGTCTAAAAATTTGTTCAAAGGTTGGAAACCACTATGAATTTATTGGATCTTGACTGGTGATTTCATCAGTGTTATTTTTCATGTATAATTTAAATCCATGCTTGTCAAAGACCAAGTTGGGGCCCAGGTGTTCTTAACTCCAAAGTTGGCGCTCTATCCACCATACCAAATTATATCCATGTTCTATATTGCTCTAAAAGGCCCAGGTAGTTTTTTCAATATACTACTATCCAACTTTATCTTCCCTATGTAAGCCTTCTTATACAACTCAACCACTTCCCTCCTAAGAGCTTTCCAGGAGAAAATATTTTCTCTATTGTCTAAATGAAGCATCAAAAAATAAATTCTATCTAGAGTACATTTGGTGGGCTCTCAAACCTTTTGTCTAGCAGTGCCTCTACTGGACCTGTATCCCAGAGGGATCATAAGAGAGGAAAAGGACCCACATGTGCAAAAATGTTTGTGGCAGCCCTTTTTGTAGTGGCTAGGAACTGGAAATTGAGTGGATGCCCATCAATTGGAGAATGGCTGATAAGTTATAGCACATGGATGTAATGGAATATTATTCTTCTATAAGAAATGATCAGCAGGATGATTTCAGGAAAGCCTGGAAAGACTTACATGAACTGATATTAAGTGAAGTGAGTAGAATCAAGAGAACATTGTACAAAGCAATAAGATTATATCATGCTCAAGACGGTTCTTTTCAACAATGAAGCTGATTCAAGGTAATTCCAATAGACTTGGGATGAAAAGTGTCTTGGAACACAAGGTTTTTCAAGGGTGAATATTAAGAACTATCTCTGAATGAATTTTGAAAAACAAAAATCTATTATTTAAAAAAAAAAGTGTCTCTCCACATCCAGAGAACTATGGAGACTGAATGTGGATCAAAGCATAGTATTTTCACTTTTTGTTTGTTTTTATTTCCTTTCTCATGTTTTTTTTCCTTCCCTTTTGATCTGATTTTTTTGTGTGTGTATGCAGCATTTCAACTCTGGAAAAATGTTTAGAAGAATTGCTATATCAGATTGCTTGCTATCCTGGAAAGGGGGAAGGAAGGAGAGGGAGAAAAATTTGGAACACAATGTTTTGCAAAGATGAATGTTGAAAACTATCTTTGCATGTATTAAGAAGAATAAAACACTATTAAAATTTTTAAAAAGAATACATTTGGTGTAAAAGCTAATTATCTGTCAAATAAGCTACTGAATATTGGTGCAGTAGCACATAGGGCCATTAAAATGATACATACATATGAGAAATAAAAGCTATCTGAAAAAGCTTAGGTGAGGTGATATAAGCAAAAGAAAGCAAAGCCAGAACTGGACTTACCTTAATTATATGAAATGAGAAAAATGTATTTTTTAAAACCAGTCCTGCGACTTTGTATAGGAGACTTCTCCACAGCTGCAGATGAGCCTTTTTTCTGCAATTAAGTCTTAGAGAGTTAGTTTAGGAATTGGAAGCTGAGTGACTTAATCACACATTTAGTGTGTTAAGGACAGAAACCCGAACCTAAGTCTTCTTGATTCTGAGGTCATCTGTCTATTGATTACACTATGCTGTCTCTTAAAAAGAAAACTAGAGTAATACAAAGAGAATGAAAGTGACTCAAAAAGAATAACTAATAAGTTGTTATAGGCATGCTGTACACAAATCATTCTTTTTAAAAAAAGAGTAACTATACTTGTGTGGTTATTGGTTTTTCTGTTTAAAGTTGGGTACATGACAAATTATTTTTTAAAGATCATTAGTTAGCAAAATCATACACTTTGTTAGAAAAAGTGGAATGAGAAACAACATAGATATGTCCATGTGAATATATAAAAGAAACCTTCAGGAGAAAAGGATCAGGATTTCCAGCCAGTTTTTTAAGTTCTTGACAGTCCAGTATCTGAACAGGAGAACTGAGAGAGGGTTGTGTTCAGGCTTTACAAGGTGACCCTCACTCCTTATCCCTGGAATGTATTCCCTCCCCTCCAAGAATCCCCAACTGCTTTCAAGGCTCAGCTAGAATGCCACCACCCCCAAAAGAGAGTTTGTATTTACCTTGTATATATTTCAAATTTTTGAAGGCAGCATGGCATGGTGCAGAGGGCCAGACTTAGGAAGATTGGGATTTAAGTTTGGACTAGCTGGCTGACTGTAGCAACTGTCTATAAATTGCAAAGCAACTGCAACTGCAAAGGTAAACTCATGTGGGGGATTTCCTACTCCACAAAATCACAAATCTACATTAAACAAATACTCACAGTTTGAATTTATTTATCTGTGTCTATTTTATTTCCTAAAGCTCCCTGAAGGAAAGGACTGTTTCATTTTTATCTTTTGATGCTGGTGCCTATCATAGTATCTGACACATTGTAGGCCCTTAATGCATGTTTGCTGAAAGAAATTAGTTGCTATAATTCAAGTGGAGAAATTGTGCTCTGGTTCCTCTGAAAATGCTTAATTAAAGTATACTCTATATGTGACTTCTTAAATGAGAGCAGGTTACAGATAAGGAAGCTGTAGAAGAAAATGAAAAGGGAAGACTAATTGGAAGTCAAGGAGTAATTCCAATCAAGACACCTTGATTTGCCTGCCAGGTATGCTGGAGACTGAGGTTGCAAAGCTAAAATGGAATAAGTCCCTGCTCTTCAGGATCTGACTGGTACTGTTGAGATAAGACATTTAGGTAAAAAAATAAATAGCTTTTGAGGAGTGAGGAGCATTGCTAACTAGGGAATCAGGGAAGGCTTCCTGTGGGAGGTGGAAGATGGACCTGGACTGCCTGGAAGGAAGCTAAAGGATGCTATAAAGTGAAGCTGGGGGGAATTGATTAGAATCAGGAGAAAGAGCAACAACTTGCCAGAGCAGCAAGACGACCAGTTTGGCAGGAACACTAAGTAAAAGGTTAAGGGGAAATAAGGAGAAGTAAGGCAGGAAGGTAAACAGAAACTTAAAAGTATGCAAATGCTGGGAAAGGACTCTTCTTAATCCCACAGGTAATTTCATCATACACAAGCCCAGGTAAAGCACAACACAACACTGAAGGTCAGGAAATTAAACAGGACAAAGAACCTAAAGGACAGAACAAGCAAAGAACCTCTTACTACAGCTCCCTTTGTCTCCAAAGAAACAACTTTACCTTTAGAAGATTAAAAAATAAGCTATGGGGGAAAAAAAGGAGATGGGAAGGAAGGGGACCCAAGAAAAGGGAGGGTTTCTCGATTAAGGAATCAGAAAACTGCCAAGACAGACATTCTGGATAAATAGCTCCCACTTGCATGGAACTTTAGATAGGTTTACAAAGTGCCACTTTACACAAGGAGAAACTATGTGTCTCAAGAGAAGTAAACAGGGTAATTAGTTACTACTTAAGGAATCTTCATATTAGAAAAGGATTCAGTTCTAGATTGAAAGTTCAAAGTTATCTCAGAATTCTTCTAGTTCAATACCCTCATTTTACAGATGAGGAAACTGAAGCTCAAAGTTTGGGGGACTTGTCCAAAGCCATGCAGGTCATAGACAATTTTGGTGATGTCAATGGGTTCTGTGCACACTCTTGAGCAGTAAAAGAAATGGCTACAATTATTCCTGAAAAGACTATTCTATGAATTCTCAG
Source organism: Myrmecobius fasciatus (assembly GCA_023553655.1). NCBI lineage: Eukaryota > Metazoa > Chordata > Mammalia > Dasyuromorphia > Myrmecobiidae > Myrmecobius > Myrmecobius fasciatus. The sequence continues at coordinate 15,567 of JAJPUD010010985.1, read as the reverse complement.
TTTTGGAAATCAACTAGAAAACTAGGTTAAAAATTCTGACCTGTGGCCCAAACCAAAGCCTGAGAAAGACTATTGGAATGAAAATTTAAAAAACCCCAACCCAACCCAAATAAAATCCATGCTAATTATTAATTAATCTGGGAAAAGAGCTTTACCTTTATGTGAGACTAATACAGTTATCTTTTAAAATTTGACCCACATGAAATCTGTGTGAAAAAAAAAAATGGCTGTAAGAGAGAACAATTCTTTGACAAATAACTTAGAAAGGACACTGGGAGAAATTCTAGTGACATGGAAAAGAAGTTATCCAAAATGTTTTAAAGAAAAACAAAAACAAAAAAAACCCAAACCCTCAGGCATTATCAAACACCCACTGGGACACTCTTTACAATTGGATATTTCCCAAAGTAATTCATAATTCATGTTCTACCTATTTAACTGCATTCACCTTAATTATAAGCACCCACACAAAAATATACAAAGAGAGAGAGTGTAGCAGGAAATAAGAATCAGAAACACTTATCAATGGAGCAGTTTGGGCAAAAATCAATTATCCTGATGGCTAGTGCCCTGAGCTGAGACTCAGGCTTCTGAGTTCCATGTACACAAGAAGATCTCAGGCAAGTTTGTCTTAGTCTCTCTATCTGCAAAAGAGACAGAGAATGGGCTATTTCTTTCTTTCCTAGGAGAACTATGAACATTAATAAATGAGTATAAAAACTCAAAAGATTTCTTGCTGTAACCTAAATAACTAAAATGTATACAATCTAGCAGAGAAACAAATGCTCCAATACTTCAGAAGTTCTAATGATTACAGCAAATTTGGGAGCTTTCAGTAGAACCAATTCCAGCCTTACCAAATGGGTAAAATTCAATCCTGTAACAATCATTAAAACTTAAAGCCAACATGGTATTAGGACCTAAGAGGAAATTCAAGTCAATGTCCATTTTGCCCAGGAGTTCTTTTTGAATCAAGTTCTCATAATACTGATACTATTAGATAGATCTTTGAAGAGCTCTTACCTGAGTTTTGTGGTCAAAATGTTGTATGTTCAGCCAAGTCAGACCTGTCAGATTTATAGATTATTGGTGACAATATGCAAAGTAGCTTATGGTTAAACAGACCTGTGCAGGTCTGTTTAGCCTTTTTCCACCCACTATGCAGATATGACAACAAATAGTATGACTAAAAATAAAGGCTCACTTGAAAAAACACTAGATTTCCATCTCAAACAATGCCAGTCACTACAATCAAGTTATTCTTCAGAATTAAAATCCCTTTATACTTAAATATTTTTAAATTTAAAGAAAAAAATTTTTAAGAGTTAAGAAAGATAATTATACAACTTCAGAGCAGAAAGGATCCTTTGAGATTGTTTTTCTCTTCTATAAAAGGAGGGGTTTGGATTAAACAGAGACCTAAAAAGGTAAAATGCTTTAAAATTATATCGATAGTTACAGAATCTAGCTCTCTGGACTCCTTGTTAAATCCTACACTGGTTCCCTTGCCCAAAATTTGGAAATTATTAGATTAGTCCAAAAGCAACTTTTCCACAGCTGTTCTGTGGGCCTGAGGTTGAAGAGATGAGTCAAGTGGCCACTTCCCAATATGCATAGGGCAAAAGACACAACAAAATTAAGACCTGAAGGTTTGTGCCGAACCAGGTGGTTTATGGTTGGGTGGGAGAACACAGATAAGAATTGGAGGAGCCAGGACAATTGTCGGTCTCCTGAGAGATGGCAAGAGCAGTTAAAAGCTGGGGATAGAGAGTATGCCAGAATGAGCTCTACAGAAAGCACCAACTTGAGAGAGGTAGATCAGCTGACAATGGATAGATCTATTTCAACTGTTACATGGGACATGGACTTGACTAATCTGTTCCTTGAATTTTGTGGGAACTATGATTAAACTTCCAGACAAGGGTATTCATCAAAAGGTAGTTTATTACTACTTTTCCTATGTTAACCAGACAAGACATATTTTCTGGTTTTTTTTGGATGCCTTTTAATAAACCTGCTCTTTATTTAAATATTTATTACTAGCCTGATGCTTGCTGGGGAACTGAAGCCTAGTGCTCTAGTGGAGCACTTCACACAAGCCAAATTCAATTTCTAGCAAATTCAATCCTTGGGGCATGAGAGTTTGGAGGAGTTCTGAGCTACAGGTGATGTTAAAAAAAAGGGATGCTTTACTGAGTTAAAGCTGTCTATTTCTGGGCATGATGCTAATATTTTAAGCTCCAATTCTTACGACCCATGGTCTAAACTAAAATAATTTATTTACATTTGATATGGTTAAGACGATATAGGATCATACTGAACATTAAAAAATATCCATTCTGGAGCAGCTAGGTGGTGCAGTGGATAGAGCACCAGCCCTGAAGTCAGGAGGACCTGAGTTCAAATTTGACCTCAGACACTTAACACTTCCTAGCTCTGTGACCTTTGGCAAGTCACTTAACCCCAATTGCCTCGGCAAAAAAAAAAAAAAAAAAAAAAGAAAAAAAAAAAGAAAAGAAAAGTATCCATTCTGAATCTCTTTTACAACATTCATTGCAAAAGTCTTCTTGATTTGGCTTAAACTTCTTCAGTGAGAGGGAACCAACTCAGTATCAAAGCAGCTGATTCTGTTGGATGGTTCTAATTTTGAGGATCAGTTGAATTTCCCTTTTTAATACAAACCTTATAATTAGGAATAGGGAAAGAAAGGGAACTATGAATCAAGGACACTGATGGGTTTTTCAAAAATTAATTTTTATTGTTCCATTCCAAAGAGGATGTAGAAAGTAAAGAGCCAGTTATCCAATAATTGTTACAGCTCTTAAAGGGTGGAGTACAGGACCTTACTTACAGTTCAAAGACTCACACAAAAAAGCCCAAAGGCCACCTTTCAAGATAATTGGAAATGCTGAACACTCATTCAGAGAGGCTTAAGTTTTAAATATCATTTCTTTATCACATGGTTTCCAAATCTTGAGGCTTTACCCTTAAGGCCATGAGAAGAAGGTAAGAAGGACAACATATACCAATACCATTTGTTCAGTCACTGAAAAAACTAGCAAAGGGCCATTCCATATCAGAATACTCTGCATTAGATTGGAGAGTTTATCTAAATCACAGTACCAAAGTAAATCTGCATTTCTGTCAATAATATTTCACAGTCAACTTACCAAGTATGTTGCCAAGAGCCAATCATCTGCTTAGGAGACAGTCAGTGCTAAAAAATCAACTGAGCAAGTCAGCATTTCCAGCAGAGTCTGATTCCACTGAAAATGAGACCAAGCACAAAAATACAATAGGAAACATCTATTTACAAAAGTCCATGGGATAAAGTGTCTTGTGAAAGTTGCGTTTCCCTCCCCCTAAACATGAAGAGTGTGAAAGTCGTCTTGAAAAACGTTAGAGTTAAGGTAAGGAAGGAGTACAGAAAGAAATGAATGTTTTCCACAGAGAAAGGAGCTCAAGATAATTCATAGGTAGATTTAACTTCATTAGAAAAAGCCAGAAAGAACTGTTTGTGGCTTTTTGGCTTCCGAGACATGTGCTTTTAAAATTTTCCAGTTAATACTTTTTATTTTTTAAATTAAAAAAAGCTTTTTTTTCTGCTTCCAGTTTTGAATCATCCCACAAGTTTGTTGAAATCTTTCAGCAGTGGTTTAAAAAAAAATCAGGAAAATGTGAGCAGTTTTTCCAGCAGCCCACCTTCCTTCCTTCCAGTCACCTCAGCACTACATTCCCAATTAACTGAGGACCACGTGCCGGTCAAAGACAGATTTCCTCTGCTCTTGAACTTGAAGCTTCCAACGTTGCTGGGCATACTCCACTTTGTTGAGCACATTAGCCCGGCTCCGAGATCGGGCTAGCACATCATGGGCATTTGCAAAGGGCTGATGATCCTACAAGTCCAGGAATGAAAAAGCAGAAAGAGAAAAAAATCAACCAATGGTGAAAACACACCAAGTGAACTGCATGCCATACACATTCTCTCTGATCTAGGTAGTGCATGAAAACCAATTCACATTGTGTCTGTTTAACACAAACATACACATGAGCCTACATAGAACTTACAAGTAAGAAGAACCATACTGTTTTCACATCAGAAGGAGATGGCTAATTACAGTAAGCAGGATGATTTATGACTGGTGAAGAAGAGGAGCTCTGGGAGATCCCATTTCCCAAAGTAACCAATGAAAGACTTCTCTCAATAAAAGAAGTCACTTCTATATACATAATGAGTTGAGAGATGTATCCTTGAGGGAGGAAAGGAAAGAATGTACTATAACATAAAGCCCTTCTTACAAAGAGTATCTATTTATTTTATATTTTCTGTAGAATAGAAAAAGATATTGCTAAACTCTAAGTAGTATTCATGTGGATCTAATGATTGAGGATTGAGGTGCAACACAAGGTTTTTAGGTGGAAAAAAGTTCAAGTAAACCAACACACCAGAGTGTTTACAGTCATTACACTGGAAATAATTGTGTTAAATGCTCTAAAAATAAAACATAAACACAGCTGCCTAAATGACAAAAGCTTTCACTAGTCATTGATTGCTTCGAATTTAGTCTTTCCTGAATCTCTTTCCTAAGAGCTAAATCCATATCACCTTATGCCTTTCCCTAAACTGAACTTTAGCTTTCAGAGAAAAAGACAATTATTCTTCCAAGCCTACATGAAAAATCTCAAGTACAATACATATTCTGTGTGAGTGAAGAAGTGCGCATAATACTACACAACAAAATACATACGATGTCTGACCTTGTTTTAATAACAACATGGCATGTTCTTTTAAAATGGCAAAAACATCAGAGCATTTTCAACAGCTCCTTCCTACAGGCCCCCGGAGAACCTTCAGAATCCTTTTCTTTCACTCTGTATACTCCCATATAATGCACAGTGTGATAAAGCCCTCTAGAAATGAAGGGACTATAGAAGGTATAGCAGATAATGTTGGTTCTGGAGTTAGGAATATCTGGTTCAAATCCTGCCTCTGGCACTTATGACAGTATAAGCTTGGGCAATTTACATCCCCTCAAGCTGCTTCAGTTTCCTATTAAGTAAAGATAACAGCACCCATTTCACTAGGAGGATAAAATGAAACAATCTATGTAAAGGATTTTGCAAAGCTTAAAGCACTATGTAAATTTTAGTAATCAGTAGGTCTTCGACATTGGGTGTGTTTAGCAGAGGAGTTCATAAAAATTAATCTCTGAGGCAGGCAGGAAGGAGACACTGATAGAGATCAGTTTAGCTCCAAGGCTGCACACTCTGGGGAAGTTATCCAGTCTGAAATCCAAGTCATGGCAAACCCCTGAGACAAACCCTCTGTAGAGATCTTGAGCAGTCTCATCTTCCCATGCCCTATCAAAAATCCCAGTCTTATTCCTGAGGTTAAATTTTTCCTATAAAATTTACTTATAGGCCAAACCATGGCTGCTGACTTCTTTTAGGTCAGTCTGCCCTTGGCACTCTGCCTCGTGGTGCCACGTGGCATCTCCCCTGATTCCACCATGCTTCCCAACTCTATTTCTTCTCCTTAGAGCTAACTAACTCTTTTAGGATGCTAAGTCCCTTTCAGGAGTTAGCCTGCCAGCCAACTTCATGGAGCACTTCCTTTCCACGGAGCAATTGTGAGTTCCACTGAGGGACTTATCTTTCTATGATCTCCAAACTCTATTTCATGTTTACCATTTCTGGTGTCTGTTATATCTTTTCATTTTGTCTGAAACCTCTTTTGCCAAACAGAATGGCCATTGTGAATTCTTCACATGACTGAACCTCAACTTTTGGTGCCTGCCATCACCTGGTGTCTTTATCACCCTCATCAGGAGGAGGAGGAGAAGAAAAAGGAGGAAAAGGATGTCAAGGATGACACTCTTCCTATGGAACTAACAGCTCCCACTAGCACTATCAACCTAGCAGTTTGTTTTTCACTAAAACAATTATATTCTCTTTACAGGTTCTATTCAGTCCCTGACCCCATCCTCCTAAAGAATCTAAGTTCTCTATAGTCAAAGCAATTTTACTTTTTGGCTTTGTATTCTCAGCACCTAGAACACGGGAATTTAATAAATAGAAGTGAATCATGATTTAATTCATTCCCAAAGACAGCACTCTATAAGAAAAAGAATACAAGGCATACTTCTTGGCTCTGACACTTAACAGCTGGGTGACTGTGGAGAATGGGGACCTTACTGAGGATCAATTTTCTCATCCATAAAATACATGTACTCCCTGACTTAGAGGGGAGAAAGGAAAGTGCTTTGTATAGCCCTCAGTAAATGTGAATTATCTTCACTGTTCATTCAATGGGCAGAGGTTTCTAGTAGATGCTAGAGAATACAATGATAAATGGAACCCGATTCACATCCTCTTAAGGTCCCAAAGAACCAGGTTAATAAGCCCTATAGTGCAGAGAATGTTAAAGATCAGACACTAAAATTCAGATCTCCCAGCTTTCCACTAGTGCCATCTCTCCTTTAAACATGAACAAATGTTCATGAATAAATGGATACTTAAAGGTCACAGCAGTAATATGAAGAATAAACTTTGTATATAAAATAATATTCCTTGGGCTTGTTTAAATACAAATACAGGCAGGAGGAAGGAGCCTATACACACTATCAGAAGCAGAGGACCTCTCAGCTTCTATCCCTAACAACGTATCAAGATAGGGGAAAATTTTCTTAAGGAACAAATTCTACAGAACAAAACAAACTAGGTAATCCTTTTTGTCTTTCTCCAACTATCAGAACAAGACTGAACTGGTTGTTTAAAGCCATAGATGCCTGTGGAACACAAACAGAAATTCACTCTTCTTATAAGCCTGTTCTTTTTATACCTGATAAAATTACAATAAATACAAAACAGGCTTTAACGTAATGCTTTGATAATACTGATGATGTGTCATGGTTATATGATATAGTAAATACACAGACTAACTGCCTGCTCAGAACTTCCCACCCTTCAGTGTCAGACTTATACACTGGTTTACTATCGTTAATTTTTTCCAAAAAAGGTTTAGATGGAAACTGAATTTGAAAAGAGCAAATATTTTTAAATTAAAAGTTTTAGAACTAAGGCTGTAAGTTTCACAATAAAATCCTTCACACAAATTCTACTCTTCTGCTTTATCAAGTAGAGAAGTAGCACAGGGATTTTGGGAGCCAGGCCAATAGAAGCAATGCAGCTTCTCTTGAAACTGGAAAGACTTAGAATAGAGGTCTGGAAATGCACTGTGTCTGTTGACTACCAGCCTAGCTGGCTTCAGAGAGGCTGGTCACTACAAAATTAATGACCAAGTGCTTTTGCTTAAAGAATGACAATAGAAAATATAGAACCTTTAGTATTTCTTAATTTCTGGAAGCAGAGATACTAAGACAGGAGGGAGCTATCTCTGTGTGCAATTCAGATTCCAGAAAAAAGCTTAATACAGCAGAGATGAGATTCCATCTTGAAATGATCAAATGTTAACAAAAATTAACAAGAGACAGATTCCATGTTGCTTTAGGGCAAGAGTTGTAATGTAACATGGCATCGTGGGCCTCGAGTCACAAAAATGCTCTTCAGAAAATAACCTCTTAATATACAACTTCACAAAAACCTCTTGGTGCCTTCTGGAAAAAAACAAGTGATGCTAGATGAAAGGGTTGTTGGTGGGAGCAGGGGAAAGGAAAAAGGGGAAAGAAAGACCTTGGGTTTCTTTTTTTTTTTTTTTTAAACATTTTTACTGCTAGTATTTCCCTCCCCCTCGTCAATTATCAAGTATTTTTTTTTCATCCCTTCTCCTCCCTACCTGGAAAAAAGGGAATGAAACCTAAAACTCTTGTAATAAACGAGTATAGCTAAGCAATACAACTTCTCATATTAGCTTTGTTCCAAAATGTGTCCTTCACTCAAAATGTGAGCTCATTGCCTCTCTGTCAGATATCTTTTTCAACAGAAACAGATGAGATGACAGCTGACCCTAAAGGGAACAGAAATCTAGACCTTGTTCCTTTGTCTTAAAAGCAGCAGGATATGCCCTCAAAACAGGCTATTTCCTTGGGTCAAACAACTTTTTTAGGAAAAAATCATTACAACTGAAATTTTAGAGACAATGTACAAATTAAGCCCCTAATATTTAGCATAATTCCTGGCCCACAATAAGTGTTTAGTAAATGCTTAATGATTATATTAATCATGTTATATTGCATTAATTATGTTACATAAACATATTTGCTGTTAATTATTTGGCAACAATTATCAAGCTGAACACAGATAATCCAGATTGACTATTAACTTACCCCAACATCATCATCACTCTGAATCAACTGGGAATGTCCAAAGAGACGCCTCTTCAAGATAGGCTCAACAAGTGTAAGATATACCATGTACAGAAGAAGCAGGCCCAGAATAGACAGATAGATTATGATAGTAACCTGAAGATAAACAGAAAATATATTACATCCCTGAAAAACCAAAGAAATGAATTTTATATATAAACAAAGTCAGTGAATATGTAGTTGTGAAAACCCCTGTATCAACTATATCAGTAACAATAGAGTCTAACCAACCTTGGGAAGTTGAGTTCTTCAACTCAAGGAAATTCTAATATAAGAAACAAACTAAATTCCTCACAAAGTATCAATTGAGGGGAAAGAAGAAAAATAATTTGATCCTTGTCCAGCAATCACTTCTCAAGAACTCTAAACATTATATATAGACCCACTGTTGATTCCAAAGTTAAAGAGCACTATTACTAGATCTTGCACAAAATGCAATTCTCCCAACCTTAACAGTGCAGCCTAGAGATGTAGTCAGATATAATGAAAAGAGTACTTGATGGAGAGGTGGGAAACATGGACTTGAGTCACAGTTATACCATGTGCCAGCTCAGGGACACTGAACAAACCACATAACTCCCGAGGCTCAATCAAACAATAGATGCAGGAATAATCTTTTAGCTGTTGTGGGGACTATGCATTAATATATAAAGCACTTGATAAATGTGACTTATCATCTTCATAATGATATGGTAAATCTAGATACAAGAGAACCTTGGGAGCCTTGAATCACATTCTGCCAGTGTAAACTGGTTTCTACAGAAAACAATAGTTCATTGTGCAAGCTGAGTCAATGGAACTTCTATATCCGATCCAATAGGGAAAGTTTCCTAAGGTAGCTCTTGTAGAAAATGGCAACCCAGGACCACCTGAGTCTGCCTCTGGAGGGACTTAAACCATTCTAGTGGGTAAGGGGTTATTCCTGTATTTCACTCTTCAAGGATTTGTGGTTTCCTCAGACTGATTTCTCCTTTAATCACAGCCAGCCAACTTTCTAGAAGATGATTTTGAAGAGTTACTGTAGTCAGAAGCTCAATCACTCTTTGGACAAACTAGTAAGTTAGCAGGGCTGGTCAGTGGAAAAGAAATATACAGTCTGTCATCTTTAGACTGAAAGGGCCTACCACAGCTTATGCTTTATTTGTGAAGCCTTCAAAATCAAAACCTTCACATCATTCTAAAGCAACAAAGCAGAGCTTTACAGAGGAAGGCACTGTACTAAACACTGATAGGCATTGAGTAACATAGGTAAACAATAGAGGGGAGAGCTATGAAAAATATCCAGTAGCAAATTTGGGTGGGAGTAGGAAATGACCCTAGATCACCCAAAGATCTAGACCTTATAGTTTAAAAAAATAAAGAAAATAAAATGTAAACCTCTAGAAAAGGTGATCAAATTAGAGCTTTTAGTAATAAGTCTGTCAGCATAAAATATGTATCTAAACCCAGAAAAAACTAAGTCAAATATTTTAGTTTTGGTTACATTATTTAGCTCTGAGGAAGGGAGAGAGTGGGAAGAAAGGAAGGGGATTTAATTACAGATCATAGAATTCATGGCCATATAAAAGAAATGACATACATCAGCCTTATGAAATGTGCTAATTACACACTTTCTCTGCAAGAAATTAGTGGCACCTCACACATTCTTCTAACATTAGCTAATTAATCCACACAGTATCTCCTAAGATGCATAAGTAACAGGCTAGTTTCAATTTATTTGTGATGAGAATGGTGAACCAAGTAATTTGTCAGATATTAGGTGAAGAAGTTAAGATTCCTAAGTTTCTGTTCTAGGCAGAAACAGAGGTTCCAATATCAATAACAAAACCTTACATTGGTACTGTATTTTAAAATTTTCAAAATGCTTTTACTTGGCATCTCATTTCTTTTCTTTTCTTTTTTTTTTCCCTGACGCAATTGGGGTTAAATGGCTTGCCCAGGATCACACAGCTAGGAAGTGTTCAATATGCTTGGCCAGATTTAAAAATTTAAGGTTTCTTGACTTCAGGGCTGGTGCTCTATCCACTGTGCCATCCAGCTGCCCCATCTCATTTAATTCCTAAAACAGCCTTGTGATGTAGGTAAAGGCAGTTACTCTTCCTCTACTATAATGGAAGACACTATAAAGGCCCCAGAAGAGATGAGATTTACCCAGGACATGCAGGTAATCAGGAGTACAGCCAGGATTGGAACCCTGAGTCTTAACTCTACAACCAATGCTTGCTAAAGAAATGTTTTTTGAAAGCCTCTCTGTTGCTTCTCAGAACAAGAGAAATGGAACTTTACTTTGATCGTGACAGAACTTCTTTCTTCATATTTGCACTCACAACGCAGACAGTAGGCTTCAACATCAGGTCCCAGGACTGGCATGGGTTCAACAACATGTAGGCAATCACTGAAAAAAAAAATTAAAAAAAAATTAAAATGATGTTCAAAATTGGTTTGATAAACTAAGTATCCAGAAGCAAAACTTGAAATTCAAAACAAAGGAAAAAACCTAATTAGAGAAGGAGGGATAGAGCCCAATTAAAGTGTCCTTTACCAAAGTACTAATGTATCTTACAAGGCTCTAGTGTGAACAGCTAATCACAGAGACTCAGAATTGGAAGGGAACTTAGAGATCATTTAGTTCAACTCTTGCCTCTTGTATGAATGAGTATTGACTCTTCACTCACAAATAACTTTTTTTTTTTTAATTAAAGCTTCTTATTTTTCAAAACATATGCGTGGACAATTCTTCAACATTAGCCCTTGCAAAACACTGTGTTCCAATTCCCCCTCTTCTCTCATGCCCTCCCCTAAATGGCAAGTAGTGCAATACAAGTTAAACATGGTAGAAATTTATCACAAAAAACTCTTAAGTGATGTAAGATCTGTTAAATCGTTATGGGCAAAGTCATATTTGAACTTGTTGATCTGTCTCAGTTACCTCATAAAAGAACTTTAAAAAAAAGTTTCTTTTTTATGTTTTGTTTTGCTTTAGCTTTATATCCTATTCAACCACTTACTAGGGCAATCTTCTCATCTGGCTGAAGCATGCTTCCAAATGAAACCTAAGTCCTGGGCCTTAATACCCAGCTCTTTCTGGATCCGGGTCACAGTCCCTGGGTAAATTAGTACACTCATCTTTGGAAGTCCCACTTTAAAACACTGCCCAACTAATTTGAGATTGAGTGTATGAAAACTAAACCACTTAGCCTACTAATTCTGGCCTCAGTCATTCACCAGACCAAGGTTCAGCTTGCTCTCACCAGGCCATCTCCCCAGAACAGAATTTCCTTCTGGGATTATAATTTCTCTACATGTGCCATCTTTCTCTCTAAAAATGTAAGCTTCTTGAGCTTTGCACAATGCCAGCTGTGATTTAAGAAGCACTTAATTTGCTTTATTCAATCATTCATTCAGCAAGTGAATATGTTTAAAAGTGATGCACAGGAAATGTTTACAAGAGCACTGATTTTGTTCTCTTCTAAAATATGCCTAAATCATCAAAATCTGCCTCTCAGAACTGAATGCCGTCTGATGTTATTAACCTCATGTAGTTGGAGAATCGAGATGGAAAAAAAAAAATCACACATCAAGTGCTTATCTTAATTAAAAGCCTAACAAAGAACATCTTTGTAGGGAGGAGATAATTCTAGGAAACATTCAAATAATGTCTCTCCTTCAGCTAAAACTTATTAAGTACCCACCCAAAGTTGGACTGGGGGTGGTTGTGTTGCATAGTCAGCAAAGTCTGTCTCCAGCACCTCCTACTTATTTCTGGGACGGTTTCTCTTATTCTACCAATATTCATATGTTGACTTCACCCCAGCTGTGCAGAATCTTCCATTCTCCTTCTCTCTCATAACAAAAGACCTGAATTTGAGACTAGCACCAAGATTTACTAGTTATAGAATCTTTAGGCAGTCACTTCAGATATTTCTAAGCTTCAATTTCTTCACCAGAAAATGGCAGCAATAATGGTTATACTACTAGTTGTTGTGAGAAAAGCAGAGAAAAGCTTAAAATGCTATTAACATGTGATTGATACTCCTAATTACAATAGCAACACTTTATAAACACTTTACTGTTTGTATACATTTTGGCTTCCTAACCATTCAGGAGAAATTTTTCCTATATTAAAGATGAAGAATGGAGGTAGCATACCTTTCCCCAACTCATAAAGCTAACAAATCCCTGTCAACTCAATTCAATAAGGATTTCAGTTAAAAAGCCTACATAATGTTTGACTGCTCTAGGATAGATAGATTAAAAGCCCAAAAAAGTTCCTTTCAGTAGTTTCCAGTTAATTAAGAGGAAAAAGAGAGGGAGACTATAATAGGTTACACAATTTATCTTTGTTTTACATTTCTTTTCAGAGGAATCATAGTTTAGAAGTAAAAACACTACACTTGGAAATTTAAAGAATCTAATTCAAATAGCTATTTGGATTCTTACTGACTATAGTTTCAGGTGAATTGCTCAACTGTTTAAACATCAGTTCTTTCCACCAAACAGGAATAAAAGGTACTTATGCTACGTATCTCAAAGCACTACAGAAATGGTGAAGATAATTATAAGCAAAATCCATGATAATGAAAGTAAAGGTATTTTTAAGGCTTACCTTTAGCTTGATTTTGAGCATTAAAATTAAAATTAATTTAGACACCATGACAAGTGATTTGAATTATATCATATAAAGTTTAAGAGAGATTCACTCTTATAGAAGCTGTTTCTCTAACAAGTGATATATCAGGAAGTATAGAGGATAATTCTATTCACTAGACATTGCCAGGAAGAAGCCTGCATTAACTCTTTTTACCCCTTCAATCACAAAAACAATGGTTCTCCTATTTATTGTCTCTTCTTGCAGTCTAAGGAATCACTGTCACTCTCCCCAAAGTGTGAGATGAGTATTTCTCTTGAAAAACAGGTGGACAGCAATAGCAAGACAGTGAAAGCTCAGAAGAAAGCTAGCAGAGTCAAGAGGCTGAGTGGAGACTGACAAAATACGTGTTTGACTACTTGATGACATGAGAGCTGGTAGAACCTGACAATGCTCTCCCAATTAGGCCCAAGAGCACCTGACATAGACAACCATGCCACCTAGTGTCAGGAGGAGGAAGATACTGGCTTCAAGCCACAAGAAGACACCAAAGAATTCACACAACCTAACTGAAATAGATTATTCATTTTTTATGAAGTTGTAAATACCTAACAATAACAAACATGGCAAAAAGTGAAACCCAGGAAACAACAGGAAAATGTTATCCTTGGGATGATCTACCTTGGATAGTTATAGCACAGGCCACAAGAAATAAACTGCCCACTGAAGGACTTCTGTCCCAATATTCTTATCCTACATTGCCCTTTGGAGCCAAACTACATGAACTCCTGGCAAAGATGATGTTACGCTGAAAAATCCAGCAGGAGACAGACTAACAGTGAAAAGAAACGCAGGACTTGGAGGCAGGAGACCAGAGTTCAAATCCTGCCTCAGACATTGTGAATATGGGCAATTCACTTCAAACCCTTCAAGTCTCAGTTTCTTCATCTGTAAAGCAGAATGAATAACACTTTCAATACCTACTGGAAAGCATTGTTGTGAAGTAAATACTTACTTCACAAAGCTTACATTCTATATAAATGTATGTTATGCCTCTGATGTTCTCCCTCACTGCAGCACAGCATACACATCTATGTATAGATTAGGTAGAATTTATAGTTGGGCAATCTTCAGTCACAAAACAAGAGAGAGAAGTAGCCTATGTAACAGAACAAACACCAGACTTGGGAGTCAGAAAGCCTGTGCTGTGTCACCACAGGCAGGCCACTTTATTTTCCCTTTTTGGCTACAATGTGCTCATTTGAAAAACGAGAAGGTTGTTCTAGATGGGATTTTAAACCTTTTTTTTTTTTTTTTTTTTCCCAAACAGATTCTTCTGGCACCTGGTAAAGCCCTTCATCTTCTCTCTCAGAATAAATTTTTAAACACATAGAAAAGGATTTAGATGGATTACAAAAGAAACTGATTATATTGAAATACAGTTGTCAAAAATAATTAAAAAAAAAAAGACTTCATGGTACCCAAATTAAGAACCCCTGACCAGATGATTTCCAAGGTCTCTAATTCTATGATATGATCATATTTGATCCTTAAGACTGAAGCAGATAATGAAACTAAGACCATGATTTTCCAGATGCAAAAGCTAAGATTCCAAGCCAGTTCTTCTCACTACATTCCCAATGCCCTTTGCACTACCTAACATCTCTTTTCTTCTTTTCTCAAAGTTGTAGGACAATATGATCAACAATATCTTAATGACTTAATAACTTTCTGAAGCCAAGTGTTTTCAATCAGGGTCAAGGAAGCCTACCAGCCCACAGCAAGGCCAGAGAGCCAAAATAACCCTTTTCAATGGCTTACTGTAAAATCTCCTGATTCTCCCAAATAGCATCCTTCACCAGGCCTGAGTAACATTCACAATCCCCCTGAACCTGAAAGCAAAGGCAATCAGGGAAAGGACTCCAGCAAGGAAGAGTAAGTTCATTCATCATTCAAATAATAAGTACTGAGTTGGATTTTGTAACTGAATAAACTAATTGTAAATGCCCATTAAATCCTGAATACAGCAAAGACTGATTTTTGCTTTCTTTTAAATTACAAGGTGATAAGAGATAAAGCCTAAGTAAGTGTAGTCAAGTCATTCTGTAATATGCAGTAATTTAAGTTGGAACAAGAAAGAACTCAAGAAAAGGCTTTACAAAAATCTACTTAGCAAACATCTGACAGAGTTAAATGTTTATTTCAGAAACACAAAGCACAGCTAGATATAGAATTCCAAATAACAACCAGGCTTAAAAGAAATAAAACAAGTTTATTAAGCATGTACTATATACCAGGCACTGTGTTAAGCACTTTACAAATACCTTATTTCTTCTGGGAGGTAGATGCCATTATAATCTCATTTTACAGTTGAGGAAACTAAGGCAGACAAAGATGAAGTGACTTGCCTGGAGTCACACAACTAGAAAGTATCTGAGGCTGGATTTGAACACAGGTATTTCTGACTCTGGGTCACTGCTCCATTCCTAGGGCAGTTGCATTCTGTGGTCAATTGAAAAAAGGTTTTGGTGCCCAAATTAGACGCTTTTAGAAGATCCAGAGAATATTATACTCTGAGAACTCAAAAGGGACCAAAGAGATATAGACATAACTCAATTTCCTTATTTTATAGACGAAGAAACTAAAGCTTAGAGA
>JAJPUD010010984.1:11398-47965 GCA_023553655.1 Myrmecobius fasciatus | reverse complement strand
ATGTAGAAAAATCACTCATATGTTTTATAAATAAAAAGCTTTATAAAAAAAAAAAACAAACAAACCACTGCTCTGAGCTTGTTTCAATGTATCTCTATACCAAATCAGACCAAATGACATATCACTCTAAAGCAAATGACATTCAATTAAGCAAAATATAAAGCAAACAGTAATCATCTGAATAAAATAACAAGTACTTTAGGCCCCCATGCCTGGACGGTGGCTTCCTCATGATGAGTGAAACAAAATCAAACACCTTTTCATTCTCTTTCAGCTTCAATACAGTTGGACAGGGACACAATTCATTTAGGACAAGGATAGAGTCCATTTAAATGCATAATGGCATTTTAGAAAATACTGTCAACAAGCATTCTGTTTTATCATTCTACTTTTCATGTCTATATATCAATTAGATCAGTTTTTTTTAGGAATTGAAGTTTCAAGACTCAGTCTCTCCAGGTATCTCTGAATCATCTTAACTGGACCTTTAAGTACGCATCTGTATTCTGAGAATGAACTAGAAAAATTATTTCTTCTTAGTCTCTTTTGCCTCTCTTTACTTGTGAACTTTACTAGTTCACACAATTCCATTCCTATGTAATTCCTTCTCTTTTTAAATTTTCACTTGATGAAACAATATTTACCAACCAGTCTGTGCATCAGTACAAAGTGGGAGGTAGGGTCCACTGATCACTTTCACAGTGATCAATATTCTTTCAGACACCTAATTATCAAAGGAACAAGGAGTCCTAAAAAAAAGGCCCTTTAATAATTTTTGACTCATAGGTTTCTATTATTAAAAAAATTATTAATCAGTAGTCACCCTACTGGTAAAAAACTTCTTGTAATTATCCTTTTGGTAATGAACTGCTATGGGCCAGGCAAAGGGCAGCTAGGTATCAAAGTGAATAGAGCATTGAATCTGGAGTCAGGAAGACTCATCTCCATGAGTTCAAATCTGGCCTCAGATACTAACTACCTGTGTGACCCTGGGGGAAGAACTTAACCTTGTTTGAATAAGTTCCTCATCTGTAAAAATTAGCTGGAGAAGGAAAAGGCAAACCACTCCAGTGTCTTTGTCAAAAAAAACTTCAAAATGGGATCATGAAGAGTCAGACACAATTGCAATTATTGAACAACAAATGTACCAGGCATTGAGCTAAATGCTAGGAATATTAGAGAAGTTGAACAGCCAAGCACCCCTTTGCCAAGAGGAGCCATCAACATCAAACTCTTAAGATTTTAATGCTCTAATGCCCAGCTTCTTAAACTGTGGTTCATGACTCCCATATGGGGTCTCATAACAAAATATGGGGATCATGAAATTATGGCTATCAGTAAATGTTTGATCTGTATATTTTATATACCTATATAACCTATAAAAATTTCTCAGAAAAAAGGGGTTGCAAGTGAAAATTTTAAGAAGCCCTGCTCTAACATATAGTTAAGCTAAGAATAGATATATTTCCATTTAATATTCTACAGAAGCCTATCATATTTAACTTTTCTAAAATTCTATTCAGGGCCTTCATTTGGTTTTTTATTTTTTTGTTAGATTTATCAAGGTCTGAGATGAGTAAATCAATCTCCCTTGTTATTACAGTTTTACTGTTTATTTTTTCCTGTATTTAGCATCCCCTCAACTGAAAATCTCTATTAATCAATATATCCACATTTACCCTCTGCAACAATATAACTGATGTGGATAATGATTACGAAATTTCAAGATTCTCTAGTGCTATTCAAAAATTAAATTATGTCATATGTAGCTTTAGTGATTATTTTTTAGCATTTTAATTATATGAAAACTTTAAAATTATGTGAAAATGATGTCAAGTTGTATATGATTTAAAAAGCAAATGATACAGAAAAAAAGTAGGTGCCTGGGAGTCATGAGATTGTACAATTTACCTGTTTCGCACACCTCACAGTGTTGAAATAAATATGAAATGAAATATGAATTTGAATACATTTAATAAACTATAATTAAACAAATATTTAGAATGCCCAGTTCCATAGAAGGAAGAAAAAAGTTATAAACTGTATATATGATTTTCTTGCATTTGGCAATGTTTCTATTCATTTTAAATAAATATAATAGAAACCCACTGTGTTTTAAAGGAAGAAAAAGGATTCTTTATCCAAAAATAGTCATAATTTTTTAATATCAATTGGTTTTACAGTTGTAAAACATGTTAATAGGGAGGAAAGCTACATTGTTACAGAATTTGAGGTGTAGAAAGGATAGGCAGAGTTAAAAAGCAAAATACTTAAACTTTATTGACTTTATCTGAAAGAAGAACAGTGTCTTAACTAACAACTTTCTGAAAGCAAGCAGCTTTGAGAAAACATGTATTGATATATTATTCTTACAAAAAGTATATTATACTTGGGGCAGCTAGGTGGCGCAGTGGATAGAGCACCAGCCCTAAAGTCAGGAGGACTTTAGTTCAAATTTGATCTCAGATACTTAACACTTCCTAGCTGTGTAACCCTGGGTAAATTACTTAATCCCAACTGCCTCAGCAAAAAAAAAAAAAAAAAAAAAAAAAACTAAACTCAACTCAAGAATATTTTAATAGTCTGCTCTATTTTATAATTTAGCTGAAAATATTAAGAAATAATATTTAGCTAAAGGTCTTTTCAGTTTGCCTTTCAGCAAAGTGTATAAATGAATAAAAGAATAAAAACCAAGGAAAGAAAAAAATGGACCTTAAATTAAAAACCACAACAATCCTCTTGTCAAATTAAAATTATTACCTTTACCTCACTGAAGGGGTGAGGATTATGACCCAACTAAGAGCAGCACCCTCTGTTTGAATGGACCGGGATATGTAGATAACAGGAAGGAACTTGAATAGTTTAAGAAGATAAAATGAAAACTAATCTATTATACCAATAAATTATTATTGGTATAATATAAAAGTATTTTATGAGTCCCTGGTATAATTTTATATTGGCATAATATTTTTATTTTTAATAATTTTAATCAGTTGTGTTAACTGAACTTTTCCATGTTCAAGATACTTATAAATGCTACTTCAATTTATCTTGGAATAGAGATATCTTAAAGTATGGAGGAGGGAGGAACACAATGTCAGTTTGAATATGTTTGAGTTAGAAATGCTTAGATTTAGAATAATGATAAACCACAAATACTTAGTCTCTTTCAGAGCCCTACCACACTAAGTAATTAATGTCATCAGAATTCAAGCTACACAAATTCTGTTTTGTTTATAAAGGCTTTACCTTCAGTGCATTTTCTGGAAAGAAGATGAATTCATCTGAAAACACATCACGTAGGAAGTCAAAGCAGCTGTAGATGTCCTCTGGAAATAAGTTCATTACCAAAGTTTACAATACTCTTTTTTTCAAGGCAGCCAACAAAATCTTTAAAAAATACTAAATAATTTATGAAATAAAGTGCAACGTTTCAAAGAGGACAATGATCCAACTCTTACTTATATACACCAGAAATAAGAATTTAGTTCTACTCAAAGGAGTTGAAATATCTATGTGATAAAATTTACATGAGCCTCCATATCTATTACCAAATTCCCTCAGTACAACCCAGTTTTTTAATGATTATAGCTAATGACAGCCAGATTTCAATTCAGATTGAACTTGTAATCAACAAAGTTTCAGACTGCTCACCAAAGTTCCTTAGAAGTCTCTCATGTTTCCCTTTTAGTTATCCCACACCAATGATTTCCTGATGGAGAAAGAAGGGAACTTCTTTGGATCTCCAGCCATTAGCTGCTTTCAGATTCCCTGTATTTTGTCATTTTCAATGCATTACCTACTGACATACATTTTTTTTTTTTTTTTTACTGGATATGACTATTAGGCATACTTTCTTATCTAATGTCTAAGTTCCTTACTGGAAAGGACTTTTGTAGCCCAAAAGACCTACAATGGTATTTAGATAGTGAATAAATATATTGGTTGAATGATTTTTTTCTCCATCTCTTATGTATTTTTCAGATGGAAGTGGTATCACCTCAATTAATTTGTTTCCTTGCTTGTAAAATGAAGGAATTGAACCAGATGATTCCAAAGCTCCCTTGCAACTCTAAACTTGGAAATGGAAGGAATTATGTGCTTATATACCTGAGCAAGAAGCTTTAAATTGCTATAGGTACTACAAGTTCCCTAATTCATATATTTAAATATGTGTCATTATATAAGAGAGGATATCAAGAAGGCTGCAAACACTACAAATCATGGACAAACCTCTTCCAAACACACAATTATATTCTGGAAAGTTACCTTTCCTGAAACCAGGTGTCATTTGCAGTGATATAGCCACAAAAGAAGGACGGACAAAAATATTAAGCAGCTGATTCCTGTAGGCCACACACATGAGTATAGTGATATGCTGGAAAACAAGTCCTTCAGTATTTCCTGGTTCTTCACTTTCCTCTTTCAGAATCACCTGTTCCTTGTTAAGATTGATGATGTTAGAATGCAGAAGAAGGGAAGAACGTATAACTTCATCAGCAGCTATATTATCTGTATACACAAAGACAGAGAATGCAGGCAAATGCCAAAAGGAAATGACAAAAGAAGAGACCTCATTCTGTTTAGATCTTATAAACATTTTTTAAGTTCTGAAGAGATTTCTAAACATATTCTTTCCTCTAAGGCTTCTGACAATATTTATCACACATTCTTAAATCATCCCTTTTCGTCAAAAATAAAAATAAAGATGCACCAGGTACCCAAGAATGCTGCATGATTTGGTTCTAACATTCTACAAATATTTCTTTTCATCATCTGATCTATTCAACTGAAGTTTTAAAAAATAGTGTCACACTTCAACCATCATTTTGACCCATCCAAAACAGTAACAACAATAACATACAAAACAAAAAACCCACATAAAAACTAAAGCTCTCTATTTAAAAGGAATAGATATATCTTGTCCTAGTTTGCATTGAGACATTTTATATCATCCCTTACCAGTTGGTTGGTATATTTCCATGAAGGATGAACTAGCTGATTGCTAAGATCCCGTGACACCATCATACTATAATTTAATGATGGATGCCTTAACAAGGAAATAAAAGTCTGTGAATCTGACAACCTCAATCTGAGGCTCTCTAGGCCTCTATACATCATAAGAAGAAGACAGGTGAAAATGAATGATGATGAGAACACAAACCTCCAGGATAAAAAAGTAACATTGATGAAATACTATTTTTGAACTCGTCATATGTTCACATTGAGACAGAATGTTAAGCTCTCACCTTTACTCCATTCTATTATAGATAATTCAAGAAGCAATCCCATAAAAATTACAGTGAATCTCATCAACAAAGTTTATGTGGTATTATAAAAAGCAAAGAGAAGTTAGGAATTATGTTTCACTCCTTTTTGTACCTAATGAAAGTGTATGATGAGAAGAATATTCTTTGTGAAGGAAGCCACTTAAAAACCCATGCTTCAACCCATGCTGGGTAGACAGTTGTAGGTGGTTTGCTTATAGATTTGTTAGACATAATCATAATAACAATAGGTAGAATTTATAAAGTCTACTATGTATTAGGGACTGTGCCAAGCACTTTACAAGTATTATCTAATTTGATCACAAAAATCCTGAGAGGTATGTGCTATTTTTTTCCTCTATTTCACAATTAAGGAAACCAAGGCAAACAAAGGTTAACTGATTGCCCAAGTCACAGCTTACCACTAATAAGTAAGTGTTGGAAGCAGACTCTGTACCCCTTGACTGTACAATGCTTCATTAAGCAGGGATATGGGATGGGGCTGAGGAGCTAAGAAGCTTGTAAATAGGATTCTTCTTCATCTGTCTATAGTCCCTCAGTTGAGAATTCTGATTTGTCCTGATTATCTCAGCTAAATCTTTCTCTAAATTTTATTCCCCTCATTTCCCCAGTCAGAATGTGATCTATTTGAGGGCAGAAGCTTTATCAATTTTCTTTTGGTATTCTCATCCAGTGTTTGGCACAGTTGATACATAGTAAGCACTTAAATGCTTTCCCATTCTATTCCATTAAGTTATCATAGAAAGCTTTAAATTGGGGAAACTTCAGGCAAAATGAAAGCCTTCTTATAAAAGTGGTTATTCCTAGTTACAAGGGAAGCTTAAAAAAACCCAGACGCTGAACCCACATTTTGCAGTAAATGATGGTCCTTTTACAACTGAAAAGATAAACCCTGCTAAATTTTGGACATGTAGCTAAGTCAGTTTTAAACACAGCATTTTTTATAGTAAGCATGCTTCTTCTACAAATTGTTATGATCAGTCTTGAAGAGGATAATTCCAATTAAATTCCTTAAAAGTGCAAACCTAGGAAATTTAAAAATTAAAAAATCCCTTTCAAGTGCTTCAGCTCTTGCTTTTACCACATTCAATATTCTTAGGCCTATGTCAAAACTGCATAAGAATATTTATAAAACAAGCATTAGTCAACGTTTGTACAAAGCTTAACTCCTATGAAGTTTAACAGCCTATTGTTCAAATATGTTGTAGATATTAACCCTATTTTTTTTTTTTTTTGCCTTTCAGTTCAAAGGACTCTGTACCTCTAACAAGGATCACCATCTTCTTGAATTAAGACATAAAAGGAAAAAAGACTTTCTACATACCAGGCCAAATTAGAAATCCTTCAAAAGTCTGTGTTAAACATTTCAGCCAGACAGTCTTTTTCACCAAAATATCAAAGTCCATTCTTGGTAAATTCTGAAGAAATACAGTAGCTACCAGATTCCATGGGTTCAGAACCATATTTTGAATTTGTAGAAGTTCGAGTTTATATGCAACATGACTAACAAATGCATGCATATCCTCAGAGGGTTTCTGGGGGATGTGTCTAAAAGAAAAAGCCAGAAAAGAGATCGATATCTAGGACAATGTGAATAAAGAAGTGATTGGGAAAGAAAATAGATCCTGTTCTGTGGGCTACCTTTAAAAAGCTACTTCAGAAAGTACTTTCACAACTTTCAAAACAGAACCTTTTTCAACACAGGATTTTCTACAATGTCATTCCAGACTTTTCCATTTCTGTGAGATCTATATGCACTAGAGAACACGTATTGTCCTATCTTTTACAATCTTGGATTAAAGACTTAGTGTTTTGATAAAGACAAAATATATTTTCTTTACAGGCCACAAATATAAACATACTCTGTAGATATTCACTATTTCCTGATAATAATGGATTTTTTAGGGGAAGCTAGTAATATACTAACTCCGTCCTATAAAAGAAAAAGTATATTACCTCATCTTCTCTCTTTAACTTATTTATCAAGTGTCTCAGAATTCTATACCCAGATCTATATCTATTTCTATATATGCATACTACAGATAAACACACACACACACACACACACACACACACACACACACACAATTTTTGTTATTCTAAGAGAAATAGAAATCTGACCTGCTCATTAACTTGCTATACAAGCAAACCTATTTTTAATCCAAAATGGTGATCATTAGAATCATAATAATCCATATTTTACATTCAGGACAATTTTTTTTCAAAAATCTATTAAAACATAGCACTTGGTACCTGGGAACTAAGTTATATGGACCTCGACTCATTTTCCCATTTGCCATGGATCGGAGTGATAAAGGTTCTCCAAAGTACACATGAATGCTTCCATAATTTTCAGTGAGTACTTTCCTTGCTTTTAACAGGCCCTAAAAATTGGAATAAAGGGCAACAACAAAAAAGATAAATATCAATTTAAGAAGCATGAATGTTTTAATAAGAATTACATTATGGCTAACAATTAAAATATTTACTTACAGTTGTTGATTCCTTTGGCTTAGGAACTCCTAGAAGTTCATGTGCATATAGAGTTTCTTCTAATGGCCTATCATAACTGATGCTAATTGGAACCAGGTAGGTGTCAAAAACTTCTCTCTTAAAAAATGGTTCCATCACAATATTGAGAAGACCTATAAACAGAAGAAAATGTCTCATACTATCTGATGATAAATAATCAAATTAAATTATGTCATAATAAAAACAAAAATATGTATATTTAAATATATTCTAAGCCAACTATTAAAACCAAAACACAACACTAAACACTACTACTTTGTTCATGGAAGAAAATAAATGTTTTATGAAATGACAGAATTAAACAGTTATGTCTAATATATGTAATATTTTCCAGTCTCTTCAAAATCAAACTAATTCTCTTATAATGATCCAGTCTACAACTTGAATTACCTAATTTGGGAGTCAAGGTTTTAGCAGAACGGCTTCTTGTTCCTTCAAGGAAAAATTCAACTGGAGCATAACCATTCTTAAAGAGAGAGAGAGAAAAGAAAACATAACCTTGTATCAGTTATCAATATTTTTATTCCTTTTCCCAAGTTCCCTTCTTCAGTCCTCTAACATTTAACAAAGGATTTACATATATTGTTAATAAAAGGAGTTGCACTGATCAAACACAGAAAAGATGGTCAATTCATTTAGCATACCCTAAGCATTTTCATGACATCTAATAGGAAACTTCAATGAAAATAACTGAATTTTCACATGAAAATGTTTGGTAATTAATTGTATTTACCCGTAACATGGTTTTTACATATTCAGAGAACACAGTCCAATAGAGTTTATTTCCACCAAATGTACGCCGCATGAAAAAAGCACCTGACATTCGCAGCAGCTCACCCACCAATTTCATTCCCAGGAAGTCTAAAACACATATAACAGTAATATCAATGTTCATTCACAAGTACAAGTTGATTTTTCTAAAGATATGAACTCACAGCCAAAAGTGAAAGATGATAGCATGTAGGCAAAATATTCCTAAAGTACAGTTTTACTATTTTAATTAACATTAGTAAGAAGCTGGGTCTAATAAGAAGGGTGGGAAATAAAAGTCTATGTGCCAGATATGATCCAGCAGGCTTTTCTGACCAATCCTTCACAAAACTAATCACAACTATGTACAACCTGAAGTCAGCATTGATAGATGGCTTAACTTACACTTATAAACAATTTACAAAGTTTTTGTTCACAACAATCTTAATGAGGTCTTCTTGATCTCAAAGTGAGACCTTCAATGCGAATATGATGATTAACTTATTTTAATTAGGCTGCCATACTTTATGTAACCTGCTATTACTCCTACTCCTCTTTTCTTTCCATCATCATCCTCATTATAGTTAACAATTATGTAGCATTCTGAGATTTGCAAAACACTTTATATAACTTAGTTCATTTGAGCTTCACAACAATCCTGTGAGGTAAGTGCAATTATTATCTTTATAGATAAAAAGACTGAGACTGAGACAGATGCAGTGACTTGCTTGCCCAAAATCAGTGACTCTGATTTTCCTAATTCCAAGTCCAGTACTCTATCTACTATACCACCTAGCTGTCAACTGGGCTAAAATATTTGTCCACTAATAAACAGGATTATGTATTCAATAAAAAGAAGCAGATCTGATCTCAACTCTTATGCAAGATCCTTAATAGCTGAATGCCTCTGTCTCCAACTGTCAGATAAAGATCTTCACAGGAAACTAAGAATATTCTAAAAGTAACATCGGTAATAACATTTTAACCTTAATAAGTAAGTACATCTACTATTTATGTATTTCCATAGTTGTCTCTCTCATTAGCACTCTGCTTTCTTAATCTGTCTACTTTGAACATGAATTGTTAAAATAGCATAATACTTGCCCATTCCTGCTGCAATGACAGGTACAGGTAAATCATAGGTGTATAAAACATAAGACAGCATCAAAAAGTCAATATAACTTCTATGACTAGGCAGCAGAACGACTGGATGCTCCTGAATAGCCCGTTGCAGCTTTAAAATAAGACAAAAATAGTACAAATTTTTATATTTGCTTTATAAATTATCTCAAATAAGAAAAAGAATATGATAGAATGTCTGTCTGTGAATGGACTAGAAATACACTGCCAGTCTAGGATCCATTTAGATTCATGTCCTCTATTCTATCTCCAAATTTACACTTAACCTGAATTGACATTAAAAATACTATTTCAAGGATCCAATTCAGTAATTTCCCACAGCATAAGAAAACTGAGGATTTATAGTCTTACAGTTTAAGTGTTAGAAAGCTTTCTCTAGGACAAAAAAACTCATTGAAATCTAAGGTCAATTCAATTGTGGAGTTCTGCATCTACACTTGGCACTAGATACCACAAAACTTAAAACTAACCCAGCTACAGACAATAGCATAGAGAAACAAAAAATTATAAAAGCAGTCTACATATTAAAAATATTTAATCTACAATTTAGGTTACATCAAAGTTTCTAGATAGAATTAATTAAAGAAACTACATGATGGTTTGTATTATAAAACTTCTGCAGAGGGTAGCTACCCCCTTGTGTAGAATACATGGACTCCTCACCTCTGCTTCTTAGACTATCTGGTTTTCTTCTTTTGTAACTGATCAGGGAATTAATTTAAGATTTGACCTGATCTGAGAAAGTGATCTGGTCTTTGGTATTTGGGTGAGCAGAGCAACAGAGAAATTTGTGAATCATCTTGCCAACAAGTTTTTTTTTTGTTTTTGTTTTTTGGCAAAAGAGAATTTCTAACAATTAAATATCCTCTACAACTCCTAATGCTACCTTACACTTTTTACTCCCTATTATATCTCCTCCCTTTTCCAATTCTTTAATTCCATTTCCAAACAACATAACCTTTATTAAAACTGCAATTTTGACAATCTTGATATCAAGTTTGTGGAAGAAGCTCCACTTCCCTTACACTGTTAAATAAACCCATCAGCCAGACATGTGACCATTGGAGAACCAGGTCAAAACTGGAGTCCCAATAAGGAAGTTTCTGATAAGAATAGGAGTAGAAGGCTGGTCTCCTCTATAGGGGCCATGTGAATGATAGAGACTTAGGATATGAAGAGGCCCTAAGTCTACTTCACAGACTCATGATTAGATTAGGAAGTGAATTTATAAGTGCAAGAAGAATAAAAAAAAATCATTAAAAAGGAAAGAAAATAAAGTAAATGAAAAGGAGAGGATGAAAGGTCTGAAGAGAAAGGACAAGAATTTGAGCAGTTGTCTGAACAAGTACACATATCAAAATACACTCCAAATAAAAATAAGCTGTCAAGATCATGAGATTCTCTTCCGACTGGTCTTTGAGGCTCATTCTATTGCTTAATCACCAATTACTTAATCACAATTTCTTTTTGCTAACTAGTTTTTTTTAGATATTATATCTAACCAGAGTTATAAATATGAGTTATGAGTGGCTGAGGAGCAGACCCACCTTTTGAAATTAAATGTTTATGCCAATACTCACTCTCTGAATACCTTCTTCATTCACACACACCTTCTTGTAAATACGTTTAAACACTTTGCTCAAACTGAAAGCAAAAAATCGGATGGCTCCCAAACGCAATTTGTGAGCCATCTCATCCAGGATTACAGAAGCTTCCTCTTGGATTATATCAGTGGACTCATGTGTTTCCTTGGATATCTGGACAGAAAGGGAAAAGGAATCATTTCTGAAGAAATAAGCATAGATATCCTTTTCTTTCAAATAGAATTAAAGTATGACATGAAAGGGGAACTAAATAGTGCAGTAGAGTGCTGGTCCTGGAGTCAAGAAGACTCATATTCCTGAGTTCAAATCCTGCCTCAGACACTTAGTAAATATGTAATCCTGGGCAAATCATTTAACCCTGTTTGCCTTCAGTTCTATAAAGCAAGCTGGAGAAGGAAACTGCATATCACTCCAGTATCTTTGTCAAGAAAACTTTAAATAAGGTCAGTAAGAGTCAGACATGACTGAAACAATTGAATTACAAAATGAGATGAAAAGGACCTGAACCAAAGGAGAAAGCAGATATTAACTCCTTGTCGCTTTACTTTTCTCAATTCTACCAAATCTTTCAAATTCATTTTCTTGGGGCAGTTAGGTGGTACAGTAGTTAAAGCATCCAACCCTGAGGTCAGAAGGATCTGAGTTTTCAAATCTGGCTTCAGACACTTAACACTTCCTAGCTCTGGGCATGTCACTTAACCCCAACTGCCTCAGCAAAAAATAAATAAATAAATTCATCTTCTTTTCTCTATCACCCTAATCACTGTAATTCAAATTGTCATTACCTTTTCTTTAAACTCTTGTAATATCTTCCTAAGTGATTTCTGACCTATAGTCTTACCTTCTTCCCCCTATAATCCACCTTATTCTGCTCCACATTAGTTTTCCTAAAGCACAATTCTGGTTAATTCCCACTGTTCAAAAACCTTTATTAGCTTTCTATTGCCCATCAAATCAAGTACACCTTGACAATTTATCTGCTTCCTCTTTTTTTTAGCCTTATTTCCTCTTCATGTAATCTATGTTCCAAATAAATGTAGGAGTAGTTATCTATTCCCCATATACACCTATACCAATGTCTTTACACATGCTCTTTCCCTCTACCCTTCCCTCAACAAGTTCTAATCTAACTCTTTACCAATCTTCAAAGCCAAATTTTCTGGTTTATACCTTTCTATAATTTGTTCATGGGGACAATGGAAGGCATTGTCTGTCCTATGAGCTAAGGCCCTTGCTTATTTTCTCTACACATCATCTCTTCTCATCACACCAGTGACTGGCCAAAAGTTGCCCCTCATTTTCACCAGGTAAATAACCCACAATCTTTGTGTTTAATGTACTATGATTTGCTCATGGCAATGATGAACATTCACTGTTCTTTGAATACTTTTCAATCTCAATTTTTCAAAGACTACAGGGTTCTATGATTTAAAGACAAATATAATAACACTAAAAAAATACTGAAATTAGAAAGATAGTCTTTGTTTAAGAGAGAAACTTGGAGTCATTAATCAATCAACAAGCATTTAATTAGTTGTTTACTATGTGTCAGGCACTCTGCTATGCATTGAGAATAAAAAAAAATCCCCGTTTTCAAGAAGTTTATATGCCAACAGGGGAGATAATCTATATAAATCAGAATATATAAGATAAATAAAGAGTAGATAGAAAATAACATTAGAGGAAACTGCATTAATAATTGTGGGTACTAGGAAAGACTTTCTAGAACCCAGCTTCTTAAACTATGGTTTAAGATCCCATATAGGGTCTTGTAACTGAATGTAAGGGTCGCAAAATTATGATTTATTATCAGTAAATGTTTGATTTGAATACCTATTTTATATAACTATATATCTGGGGTCATGTAAAAAATTTCCCAGGCAAAAAGCAGTTACAAGTGGAAAAAGTTTAAGAAGCTCTGTTCTAAAAGAGGCAAGTCTTGAATAGTTTTAAAGGAAACCAGGAATTCTAAAAATCCAAGGCTGATAGGGAAAACAATCTAGATATAAGAAACTGCCAGTGCAAAGGGATAGGAGATGGAATGTCATGTGTAAGGAACAGCAAATAAGACTGTATGGCTGAACAGCAGAGGATACAGAGTGCAGTAAAGTGTAAGATTGGGAAGGTAGAAAAGGGCCAAACTGTAAAAGCTTTCAAAGCCAACAAAGAGCTGTGGTTAGGAAAATCACTTTGGCAACTGAACTAAAGATAGATTAGAGTGAGGGGAAAACTGAATAATCTAGGATATAGGTTAACAAGGGCCTGGAAATAAAGTGGTAGTTGTGTAAGTGGAGAAAAATGGAAAGATAGAAGATATAGGGAAAGAAATTAAATTAGACAGCTAAAAAGGAGTTAAGCATAATAACCAAGTTTTAAACCTGGGTTACCTGTGTGCCCATAATAGAGGAGAAAGTTGGGGAGAAAGGTAATGAGTTGTTTTGGACCTAGTGAGTATGAGATGTTTATGTTTGAAATGTCCAACAGCAGTTGGTAATAGGAGACTGAAACTCAGGAGAGAGAAGAGGAGTGGATAAACAGATTTAGGAATCATCAGAACATGGAGCAAAACTGAACCCATCAGAACAAGACCACAAAATAATAGTTTATATCAAGAAAAGAGAAGATAACTCAGGATAGAGCCCTGAGGGATATTAGTGGGTGTTACATGGATTGAGATCCTACCTCAGACACTTAAATGGCTGGACAAAACATTTAACCTTTCAGAATTTCAGTTCCCTCACCTATAAAATTAACAGAATTGTTGTGAGTTCAATTAAGATCATTTAAATAAAGTACTTTGCAAGTTTTAAAGCACTATATATATAGAAGCTATTATTATTATTTTTCAGCTGTTTGTTGACCTACTCTTGGTTTTATGCTCAAGGGCTAAACCTTAATAATAGAGGAGAAACTATCTGTACTGAAACATTCCTAGCAGCATCATTAAAATAAAGCTACAACAACAAAAACCCATTCCATCTGTCTTCTGATTGCTAAAGCACTGAACAAATTATGGTATATGAATATAATGAAATGTTACTCCATTATAAGAAGTGGGGGGAAAACTCACAAAAGATACAAGGAAACAGGGATCCATTCAAAGTGATGTAGAACAGTAACAGCAATATTATAATGATGATTAACTGTTAAAGACTTACTCTGATCAAGCCAATGATCAAAGACAGTTCCAACGGACACATGATGAGAAATGCTATCTACCTCCAAAGAGAGACATGTGTGAACTCTGAGTGCTGATTGATTCAGTTTTTCATTTTATTTTTCTTACCTTTTTTTGGGGGGGAGAGGAATAGCTTATATAGAAGTATTTCATGTTTTGCATGACTTGACATATATAATGAGTATCATATTTACTTTCTCAATGGGTGGGGGAGGAACTGGAGGAAAAGAACAAATTTGAAACTCAAAAGTTTTTTTTTTTAATGTTAAAAATAAAATTAAAATTTTAAGTGGACACAATAAAAAAAGAAGAACCAAACAAAATTGCATACTGACTACAATAGAGCAATAAAATCCACAAAATCTCAAAGACTACACAAGAAAAAAAAAGCAAGGGTAGAAAGAGACATGGCAGGTAAGATAGTTTTGTTATTTTATTGCTAAAATAAACACTTTTCCCTTTTTTGTAAGAATTATAAATAAGAGAAGTTTATAAGTTTCAAGTATAATTGTTTTCCTCTTGTTTGTTCACTTGAATGTCTACGTTATTGGTTACAAAGTTTATGTCAAATCACTTTTGGTAAACTTTACTGATGCTACTTGGAAAAGTATACTGCTCTATAGTTTCACTCATAATTCGTGTTAACTACTTTTAGACCACAGATGCTTAACCCCGGCTTCACGGACTTCTTTAACAAAATACTTTGATAACTGTATTTCCATATGATTGGTTTCCTTTGTGATCCTGTGTATTTTATTTTATGCATTTACCAACATTATTCTGAAAAGGAGCACATAAGTTTTTCCAGACTGCCACACAGATCCATGACACAAAAAGGTTAAAGATCTTTAGCCCAAATCAAAACTCTCTTCCTAGCCAGCATTCCTTAATATATGTTATATACTCCTCACAGAAAGTAAGTTTTTTTGAGGGTAAGGACTATTTCCATTTTATTCTTTTATTCTCAGATAGTAGCACAGTAACCTGGCACATAAATATTTTGTTTATTTACTTACATGACTCAATTTTAACACTGTCCTCACCCTCATTTCCACAATGAACCTACCCCCACCAAAAAAAAAAAAGTTAAGCAAAAACATCCCAAATGGTAGTCTCATCTGACAGTATATACAATATTGTCTTAGCAGTCTCCCACTTCTGTACCAAGAGGAGCGTTTTCTCATCTATGATGCAGGACTGTCCTTGGCTTCCCCATTACTCAGTACTCAGTATTTTCATTTACATCATTGAAGATGCTGAATATACTGTTCTCTTGTTTCTATTTCTGTTGCTCTGGATCAGTTTATACAAGTTCCCCCATTTCTCTGAATTCCATTTATTGAAAATTTCTTACTACACACAAACATTATAATCCATTCATATCTCATAGTTTTTCCTTTTATTCATCATTTATCATCACTTAGTTTCAATTTCTTAACTATCATAAAAAGGAATATTATAACTACTTTGATATCTATTGGATCTTTGTTTCAGTCTTTGTCTTCCATGGAAGCATATGCCTAGTAAAAAGATATGAACAAGTCAAAGGATATGAACAATTTGGTCTGACATAATTCTGTTTTAGATTAAGAAAAAGTTGGCAATTAAATTAGGAAACAAGATTAGGGAAAAGAACAGGCTCTCATCATCCACTATTCAAAAATAAATAGTCTTATAGAAATAACAACAATAACAATAATCTGTCATTTATATAGTACCTACTCTGTGCCAGGCATTCCGATAAGCCTTTTACTCATTTGATTCCCCACAACAACCTGGTGAGGTAATTCCCATTTTACAATTGAGGAAAATGAGGCAAACAGTAATTAAGTGACTTGCCCAGGGTCACACAGCTAACAAGTGCCTGAGGTCAAATTTGAACTCAGTTTGTTCTGACTCTAACCACAGGCCAGCTATCTAAAAGAAGGAAAGTGGCAACAAGAACGACATGATACTCTGAACAGAGTGTTTAATGAATATTGTTTATTTACTTACATGACTTAATTTTAACACAGTCCTCACCCTCATTTCCACAATGAACCTACCTCCACCAAAAAAAAAAAAAAGTTAAGCAAAAGCATCCCAAATGGTAGTTTCATCTGACAGTATATACAATATTGTCTTAGCAGTCTCCCACTTCTGTACTTCACTTATTAATGAATAAATAATATTCATTAAATTGGGATGTAAAGATAATTCAGGATAGCAAAATTTAAGAGCCAAAAAGTTCTCAACAATGGAAGAATGGAGTGAAGAGCAGATCCTTATTTCTCTTCTTTGGGTACCAAAACAAAGAAAGCAACTGAACTACAGAGTCTGAAATCAAGATTAATCTAAAACAAGGAACTCAAATCAACTGATTTAAATTATTCTAGACATTTAGAAGACAAAGAGCAAAATAAAAAACATCCAAAGGGAAAGTACTCATTGAACACCTAAGAAACAAAATGTTGAGGATATCTGACTATAGTAATGATAGGAACCACTCACCTGCTTGATTATATACTGAACCTCCTCAGATTTGAGAACACAATGTTTAATTTTATCTGGTTTGCAAGGGCAAAGCCCCTTGTAGACAGTAGGTGTATAGCATTTCATTGCATATTTCAGGTCACTGAAATGCCGCCTCTCTTCCAACATATCTTCAAATTCATCCCACTTTTTAACTTCTTTCTGTTGTAAGGGACAAAAGAAAGAAAACACTGAGAATATGATCTTTAAACTTAAGCTGATAATTGTAGGGGTGAGTTTTTATTTCTAAGTCATCTATAATGATTATTACATGATAAGGGATATTTTTCCCTAGTAGAAGTTCTTGTCCTGAAGTAAAATTTATTAGTAATGGAAAACAAAAACCTAAATATGATTAGGTCTAGCAAATATATGATGAACTACCATTAATATTCTCTACAACAGGATTGGGGAACCTTTTTTCTTCCAAGGACCATGTGAGTATTTATAACATCACATCATTAAAGGGCCATATAAAATTATCAACTTACAGAACTCAAGCAAAGGGGGGCCGATAATACCTAGCTTTCAGCTCATCATCCCCTGCCATTGCCTTAACAAATGATTTCTCCAGTCTCATACCACCTGAGGGCTAGACCTTTCCCATTCCTGCTCTATATTATCATGATTTTGCCAATACAACAAATAAAAGTTTTACAAGAAAACTGGATCAAGGAGAATCAGCACTCCTTTCGGTAAAACTGAACAAGTACAGTATTAATGAAATACCAGCTATTTGATTGAACCTGCCTATTTACATATTTCTTCTGCTTTTACAATGTTCTAGGCTTTATTTTCCAGGGAAAAAGTTATCATAACCTGCCATTTCTTTATAAATATGTCATTTGATCTTATAGAATATTTGGCTAGCAATACAGAGTTATCCTTTCCATAACGTGACATTCCCCATTGTGGTTTCAACATATTACGGGTCATCACGTGTGCAAAAATGTGTGTGGCAGCCCTTTTTGTAGTGGCAAGAAACTGGAAACTGAATGGATATCCATCAGGTGGAGAATGGCTGAACAAGTTATGGTATATGAATGTTATGGAATATTATTGTTCTATAAGAAGCGACCAGCAGGATGATTTCAGAGAGGCCTGGAGAGACTTACATGAACTGATACTGAGTGAAATGAGCAGAACCAGATTATTATACACAACAACAAGACTATACGATGATCAATTCTGATGGACATGGTTCTTTTCAACAATGATGTGATTCAAATCAGTTCCTATTGTTCACCGATGAAGAAAGTCATATACATCAAGAGAGAGGCCTGTGGGAACTGGGTGTGGACCACAACACAGCATTTTAAAGTTTTCGGTGAATATTTGCTCACATTTTGTTTTCCTTCTTAGATTTTTTTTTCTTTTTCTAGATCTGATTTTTCTTGTGCAGTAAGATAACTGTATAGATATGTATACATATATTGGATTTTTCATATAATTTAACATATTTAACATGCATTAAACTACCTGTCATCTAGGGGTGGGGATGGGGGGAAGGAGGGGGAAAATTTGGAACAAAAAAAATTTTGCAAAGGTCAATGTAGAAAAATCACTCTCATGTTCTGTAAATAAAAAGCTTTAATAAAAAAAATATTATGGGTCAACATAAGAAATTAAATGGGAATTTTGAGGGAATTCTGCAGAAGCAAAAGATGAAATACAAAAGGCTGACCCAGAGCCTAAAATCAAATACTTAACCCAATTTTACAATAAAGCACTAGAAAAACCTCAGAAAGAAAAAGAAAATTATACTTCTCTGGTCAAAGGCCCTCAAAAGGGAGGGCCAAAAATTTTTAAGTGAATTTTCCAGATTAAGGGGGAGCACCTAATTGGGTAGATGTGAAAGGGATAACTGTATCATATGATAAAATGGGAAAACATTGTATGTGTGACCATGGACAAAGTGATTTTTACCTCTCTGCTGCTTAGTTGACTCATTTGTAAAATAAGCATAAAAATACACAACTTATCCTATGGGCTTGTTGTGAAGAAAATGCTTTGTAAATGCAACTAAATAAACAAATGCATTACAAATATATATGATATACATAGAAATATATTTACATAGTGCTTTTAGATAAACAAGTGTTATATAAACTATAAATCACTAAATATAAACTATTAACAGACAATATTTTATATAGAGCCATAATTTACAAAATTAATAAAACTGAAACACAAATACAGTAGTCTTGAAATTGCTGTCAGTTATCTTTTTGTTCTTTTAATTAAATTTTATTTTATTTTCAGTTCTAAATTCTCTCTCCCTCACCCACTGAGAAAAGAAACAGAAAGCACTTTACAAATGTGAAGTCATACAAAATAAATTTCCACATTAGTCATGTTCTGAAGAGAAAAAAAGAAAAAAGAGGAAAAAATATGCTTCAATATGTACCTTGAATCTATCAGGTTTTTTTTTTTTTTTAATCTGGAAATAAACAGCATTTTTTATCATGTGTAATGGACTACTCAAAATTTTACTACTAGTTTACCTCTATTTCAGAAGAGTTTAATTTTTAAAAAGTAAGTCAGTGTGGGGATAAAACTTATACAATTAAAATAGGTATGCATAAAAGACAAGATTTGCACATTAATAAAAAAAAACAGAGGTAATAATAAAAAGGAGACTAAAATTGTCCTTAGATAACAAACTTCTTATATGGGATCTGCAAACTGGGATAATCAATGACTTTTTTTGTTCCTTTCTCTCTTTGTTGACAATCCTATCCCAACTTTTTCTCCCTCCCTTCAACCATCCTCTCCCATTGGGGGGAAAAAATCTTTTTGTAAGATAGCCCTTCCCCCTCTAGTTTCTTTTTCATATTATCAACCCATTGTAGAAATATAGTTCTCAAGAGTTCTTTCGAAAAAAAATCTCTAACAAATACTCAGCTAAGTAAAGCAATGGTGTTGAAAAAGGAACAAGAACAAGAACAAAGAAAGCAGAACTGGGTAGTATGTTTCATCATTAGTCCTGTAGAACAATAATTAATAATTTAAGAGAAGGTTGCTCTTTCCATGAGAGGCTCTTCATATCTTAGGTGAGAGATCAGGCAGGAAGATGGAAGCAGAATTCGTGTGAGCAGGGATGAATTGTGTTTGAGGCAGATGGAAGTCATACAACCCCCACGCCACCTTTCTTCAGGGAAACCCACAATAGGATATGGAAGGCTTAGTCAGGGGAAGGGTCTTGCTCCCCTTCAATAATCAACAGATATTTATCAAGTACCTATTTTATGACAAGGACTGTGCTAAGCTCTGGGGCCAAAAATATGAAAAAAAGGATAGTCCCTGCTTGGAATCAGTCACTAATCTAATGGGAGAAGACAAAAAGACAAAACACAAAAAGGCAGCTAAAATCAGGGTGAGGCAGGGAAAGAAGTAGAGAAGTCAGTCAGACAAATCCCAAAGTATTTCAGTCAAGTGAGAAGTGAGGAGGTATTCTTAGGTAGTAGGGAGAGAGGGAAGGAGTGTCTCGCCATAAATGGAAGTTTAAAGTTCTCAGCCACTCCCCCTTGATCAGAGAGGCAGAGAGTAGTGATGAAGTTGAGTACCAAGACTGATAAGATCTTACAGGAAGTTTATCTCCATAATGAGCTTCCTGGGGCAAAGTGGAAGAGTTAGTCCGAGGCATCCCAAAATAGTGAGGTGAGGAACGAAGCCTGGTGAAGTAGGAGGTAGAGGTCTCCCCAGTAGCACAGCTAGGAGGTCCAGTGGATAGAGAGCTGGAGGCAGCAAGACTCATTCAATCTGAGTTCAAAGCAGGCCTCAGATAGCGTGGGCAAACCACATAACCTTATTTGCCTTAGTCTCCTTGTCTGGAGAAGAAGCTGGCAAACAAAGGCAGTATTCTTGCCAAGAAAACACCAAATGGGGCCACAAAAAGTCAAGTCAGACCCTACTGAACAACAAGAAGCAGGGTTACCTTACTTGAGGCCAGAGATCAAAGTGGTGAGGTCTCCCCCAAGGTGTCTGCAGGTGGAAGCTAGATTGAGGCAGATAGCATCCAGAGCCCTTGAAACCTTTCTTTGGGGGACAAGTACAGAAGGAGATGGAAGTTTCTGCTTAGAGAAAGTCCTGCTCCTCTTCTCACCTGAGGCTGCAAATCAGATCAGTAAAGTAGAAAGAATTCAGACAGCTGAATTATCGTATTGGAACTCTTGGAACATCCTGGTTTTTGATATGCTGATTGATGATGGGGTGCTAGAGGATGTGGAAATAATATTAGAGAAAATGGGAAGAGCACCTAAACCAGGAGTTTGATATATCTGGGTTAAGGGATCAATTTTCAAGTTATCTGATAGGAACACAATCGATGTGAAGTACAAAAACTGTGAAATCCTACATTTAACATTTTGTTATTTTAAAGGCTCGCTTCTAATTCTTTGCCATATTAAGCTCATGAAAATTCATTGACAGACACAACAGAGATGACCAATGTTTCTCTAATTATCAAGTAAAGCATAAAATAAGGAAATGCATGCTTGTGGAGTAGCCAAATCAGTCATTAAACATTTATTAAGCACCCACTATGTGTCAGATACTGTGCTGAGCTTTGAGGTTACAGTTCCTGCCCTCAAGGAATTCAATCCAATGTGGAGGGCAGAAACAAATAAAAATATACACAAACAAGCTAGATCCAGGAATAAATAGGAAAGAATGAAAATATGGAAGGCAGACTAGAAATTGTAATGCTCAGGGAGAAACTGAGGCAGTATCACACAGTGGAAATTAGGTAATGCTTTACTGATGTTAATTGAGAGTTCAGAATCCATAGCTATGGATCAGGACTGGTGGGACTCATGTCTCAAAGGACACAGTCAAGGCCAGAGACTTTAGGCTGACAGCATGTCAGCCGACTGAATAATGCAAAGTATTATTCAGCAGCCCCATCAAGGGACTTCAAACATTATATAGGGTTCTATAGCTCAGGGAGACAAAGAACTCATGGGAACAGCTGAGCACATCTGGTGTCCAAGGAAACCATAAATTCAGTTCTGAGTGAGGGATGCCTTGTTAAAGAAGACTACTAGTCTGGGTCATACAGATAAGGGGTATGTCGAGGCTGGTCACCTGGAAGTTTAATAACTCCTTTGGAATGTGAGTCCAATTATTTCTGAAGGTCAGCAACTGGGAATTGCTATTCTGGGACAGAGTAATTAAGGGAGACTGAAACAGCAATTGAGGGAAACTGAAACAGCAACTGAGGGAAACTGCGGCACAACAAAATAAGAAAAGTTGGGAAAGTCTTCATGTAGAAAATGGGATTTTACTTGGGACTTGAAGGAAGAAAGGAAGCTTGTATGCAGACATGAAGAGGGAGAGTGTTCCAGGGATGGGGGACAATCAGAGAAAATGCTCAGAGCTAAGACATACAAAATCTTATTCATGGAATAATAGGAAGGCCATTGTCACTGGATCAGAGTAAGTGGTAGAGAGTAAAATGTAAGAAGACAGGGAAAGATAAGAGAAGGCTGAGTTAAACAGGGCTTTGAAGGCCAGAGGCTTTCTAAAAGCAATGAGGAGCCCAAGGAGTTTATCTGGTAGATAATTTGATTTAGATTTACATTTAGAAAATTCAGTTTAGAAAAATCATTTTTGCAGCTAAATGGAGGATAGAGCGGAACAAGAAGAGACCTGAGGGAGGCAGACCCAATAGCAATAGTACTACAATAGTACAAACTGTCATCTGGGTTTTGAGCCTGAGAAGCTAGGAGGATGGTGTTGCCCCTTAAAAGTTAATAGTGATGATCAATGTTGAGGAACTACCCATACATATGTTATGCAAATAAAAAGTTTTAATAAAAAAAAATAAAATAAAAGTTAATAGTGAGGCTGAGATAGGATGGATTGGAGGGAAGAGGGAAAAGAGTGAATTTTGGATGTTTAAGATATTTGAGTTTAAGATATCTGAAAGGTACTGGAGATATGAGACTGGAGGTCAGCACAGAGGTTAAGAGTGGAAAGATAGCTTACATCCTATAGAGGAAGACTATAAATCCAGATTTTAAAATGGAACAAATACATTCAAAATAAATGCAAGGTAGTTAATAAGGGAAGCAGTAGATGTTGGGTAAAGAAAGTAGTAGGGTTTTTTTGTTTTGTTTTGTTTTTTTAAGTTAAGAGATTCTTTGATGCAGAAATGAAAAAAGTATACATTCCAGGTATGGGAGATGGTCTTTGAAAAGGTACAGAGATGGGAAAGTGAAATGTGTGATAAACCAGGAGAAATTGTTCGGTTGAACCATGATTTGTGGGAAGGGAGTAATATATAAGGAAGCTGGAAAAGTAAATTAGTGTCAAATTGTAAAAGATTAAGTAGAATTTATATTTTATCCTTGAGGCAATATAGAGCCTCAATTTGAATAGAATTTGAATAGAAGAGTGACATAATCAGATCTGTGCTTAAGGAAGATCACTTAAGCAGTTGTCCAGTGAGGGACCGGCATGATGTGACAAGGCAGGAAGCTGAATTAGGAGGCTGTAATTAATAAGAGAGCCTAGGATAGAGGTGATAAGGTCACCTGAATTAAGGTGGTAGTTATGGGAGAAGAGAGAAGGAATGGGATCTAAGAGAAATTGTAGGGACAGAAATGTCAAGATTTGGCAACAGACTTGGATATTTTGGGTAAGCAAGGAGTCAAGGATAATAATAAGGAAAGGAACCTTGGAGAGTCAGAAAAGGTGGTGCCTGTAACAAATCTAAGGAGTTAGGTAAAGGGGAAAGTTTGGGGAGGTAAAGATAAGTTATTCTGTTTCTGATGTGCTGAATATGAGTTACCTCTGGGATATCCAGTATGAAATGCTCATTACAAATATAAGATTAGAGCTCAAGAAGGAGCTCCAGATAGATGTATATATATCTGTGAGTCATTTGAATGGTAATAATTAAATCCAGGTAAGCTGAAGAAATTATTAAGAGGGTGTAAAGAGAAAGCCCAGAACAGAGCCTGGAGCTATACCTATAATTTGAGTAAATTGCATAGATAATGATTCAAAAAAGGAGACTGAGAAGAAACAGTCAGATAGATAAATGAAAAACTAATAGGGAGTACTATCATGAAAATCTAGTGTGTCTAGAAGAAGAGAAAAGAGAGTTGACAACAGTGTCTAAAAAGAACTTTTGTTAAGAGATCATGAGAAGAGATTTTCAACACACTGAGAAATGCCTCCCCTTCCCCACCCCACTTTGCCAAGGGTTCACCGCCTCTGGCCTCAGCTCTTCTTCCTCTCCCTTCCCCCAGACACGGGTTCATATTTATGGAAGGACCCAGACAAAAAAGTATATAGAATAAATCATGATGGATTATGACATGCATTTTTGAAATTTTTTTCTTTGCTGAAGCAATTGGGGTTAAGTGACTTGCCCAGGGTCACACAGCTAGGACACATGTTAAGTGTTTTGAGACCACATTTGAACTTAGGTCCTCCTGACTTTAGGGCTGGTACTCTATCCACTACGCCACCTAGCTGCACCTATCACCTTTTTCTTACAACTCCTATATAGAACTGGTAGAGAGGTCACTGGTTTAGGATTCTTCTGTAAATCTTTCCAGCAAACATTTAAACTTTACATATCCTTCATTGTCAGTGGGAGTAACCAAGTTTTAATCAAATTCTCTAACAAATTAAAATATTCCCTATGTCAACATCATAAATACATATATTCACACTAAATTAAAAGTCTATCAAATAGGAGAATAAACACCTAATTATCTGGAATATTGCAATTACTGTCTAGTCTCCCTCCCCTGCAATAAATCTTGGTTGCTGCTAGGCTGACTTAAAACCCTACTTTCTTTACATCCTTATATCCTGACCCATGAAAGCCCTTCAACAGACACTGCTCATAGAATTAAGTCCAAATTGCTCAGTTAACATTCAAAGTCTTTGATCAATAAATCATTAAACATTTATTAAATATGTACTATGCATCAGGCAATGGGGTGGCAAAGACAAAAAAAAAAAAAAAGAAACAAACCCTGCATTCAAGAAGCTTAAATTCTACCTAATAAAGCAATATGTACCCATATACATAAATAGAGAATATAAAATAAATACAAGTTAGTCTGCTACCATTTCATCCTACTCATTCCACCTTCGTTCAGATCTATGGATAGACAAAAAGTTCGTCACCAAACAATAGGAAGAGCAAAGTAAAATTTAAAAGTTTGTGTACAAAATCATTAAGGTTAAGGTTAAAATGTAAACTAGGGGAAAAATCTTTGCAACAAGTTTCTTCTGAAATTTAGATTCAAATGTAAAGAATCATTCTCAATTCATAAATGATCTTAAGGATATGAACAGAGAATTCTCAAGAGAAGAAACTCAAGGTATCTAATCATGAAAAAATATTTCAAATTAGTAATAATTAAAGGAAATGCAAATTAAATTAATTCTTAGGTTTAGCTTCACAACCAACAGATTGAAAAAGATGACAAAAAAGAGAAAATGACGAGTGTTGGAGTGTAGAAAAACAGGCATGCTGATGTTTTTTATATACTTTTAATTGGGTACAACTATCTTGAAAGCAATTTGGAATTATATGCAAAAAGTTACTAAACAGTTCAAGTCCCAGGGAGATCAAAGAAAAGAAGAGGTTAAGCTAGAAAACATTAAATACTTATTATGTGTTAAGGGCTGGGGTTACAAAGAAAGGTAAAAGAGAGCAGGGTGTCTAAAGACAATTGGCAATTAGCTACGCATGAATGAGCTGTTGTTTATCCTTCTTTCTCAAAGAGGCTCAAAGAACAAGGATGGTGATGTCTTGACTTGCATGTGAATTGAATTCAAGTGAGGGAGAGCAGCACAAAATTCTCCTTCAGAGCCATCTTGGTCTAGTGGCCAGTACCAGAATAGCTGGGGATGACTTCGGATGTAGAGGGAAACCTTGGCCTTTTTAAAAATAAGGTCTTTCCCAGTTTTCAGTTGGTTGGAGGCAATGACACCTAATACATGAACTAAGGACAGGATAAACAGGAAACAATCAACTGAGGGAAGGCACAAGAATGAAGAGCGATTCAGACAGACTTCCTGTGGAAGGTGAGATTTTTAGGTGGAACTGAAGGAAACCAGGAAAGTCAGGAGGCACAGGTAAGGAAGGAGAAGAGGGAGGATGAAGTGCCTTGCTTGAGGAACAAGGAAGCCAATGTCACAAGATCAAAAAGGTATAAGGTATAAAAAGACTGGAAAGGCAGAGGGGGCAGGTTATGAAGAGCTATTAATGCTCAAAAGAAGATTTTATATTTGATCCTGTAGGCTATCATTGGAGTTTGTCCAGTAGTCCTCAAATATGTGCTTTAAGAAAATTACTGATTGCTAAGTATAGAATAGACTAGAGTGGAAAGACGCTTGTGGCATGTAGACCAAGCATCAAGCTGTTACTGCAAGATCCCGGTGTGAGATGATGAGGGCCTGGAACCAAAGTGCTAGCACCCTCAGAGTAGTGAATGGGGAATATGCATGAGATGTTCCAATGGTAAAATCAACAGGTGCCGGCCAGAGACTGGATAAGAGAAGTGGGGGCAGGGAAGGGAAGGTGAGAGAAGCTGCAGATGGAGCGAATCAGGGGACTGACTAGGAGGGGGAAGGGACAAGAACTAAGAAATTCTGGGAGCAGAGAGGGTTTAGAGGGAAAGATAATGAGTTCAGTTTTGGACATGTTGAGTTGAAGGACATCTAGTAGGCAGCTGAAGATGCCAGACTAGAAGACAACAGAAGATAAGGTTGTATAAGCAGACTTCAGAATCATCAGCACAGAGCTGATAATTGAATCCATGGAAACTAATGTGATCAAGTGAAGTAATTTAGAGGGATAAGAGAAAAGGATCCAGAACAAAACCCTGTGGTTAAGGGGTATGATCTGAATGAATATATGGCAATGAAACCGAAGGAGTTAAGTTTATGTAACATAAATTTACAGTGGACCTAGTCACTTTGTGATTTTCTCCAATTTTGTTAAGCAGCTTTGTTCACCCCCATTTCCTATATGTGTTTGTGTGTGTATACATACATATATGCATATATATATATATATATATATATATATATATATATATATATATATACACACAGGCAGCAAATATCAGGAATGATCCAAGCTTGGCAGGAGATGGACAATAGGATAAGAGATAAGGGACTCAAAAGAGGAATATAGAGCTGAACTGGTTCAAGGAAATGCAGAGACGGACAAAGGATAGCGTAGCCAGTACAGGGGCATCCCTGGGAGAGAATTAAAGGATCAAGAATTTGGAAGTCAAGAGATTACAAGTCAGGAGAGGCAGAATGACAATGGACTGTAATCAGATAAGGAAATTTCAGAATTCATGAACATGGATGGATGTGGTGCATTTGTGGGTGATGGCAAGATCCAAGGTATGGCCATTTTTATATGTGGCTTAGGTAGAGGGGAAGAATAAGTTATAGGAAACAAATATGTTAAAGAAATGTGAATCTAGCTAGAGTATTACAAGGAGCTAAAGAGACCATAAACATTTAACTGCCTACTATGTTCCAGGCACAGTACTAAGCACTGGGAATAAGAAAAAAAGGATAAGACCCTGATTTCAAAGGATTCATAATCTGATAGGGGAAGACCAAGACCAAAATAGAACAAAACCTCCAAAAAGGGAGAGGAAAATACCCATGCCAGGAGCATAACAAGGTCCTGGAGCTGGGGATGAAAAATAATCTGAGGACATTTGAATTAGAGTTGATTTTATCATACTCAATAGAGTGGCCTTCTGCTTCACATAAGAATATTTCTTCTCTTTCTGAGGAAGACTAAAGACTAGTCATTGGATGCAGTACAACAGAATGACACCTCCCCACAACAAAAAGATCAAAGACTAGTATCTTTTCCCATTATTTCAAAGAAAGGAAAAAAGGCCTTATATTTAGCAAAATATTTATTGCATCTCTTTTAGTGGTTGCAAAAAAAATCAGAAAGTAAGGGGATGCTTATCAATTGGGGAGGAGCTGAACAAAATATGGTCTATGAGTATAATGGAATTACTATTGTACTGTAAGAAATAAGAGAACAGACAATTTCAAAGGGGATAGGGAAAGGAGAAAGTGAAGAACTAAAAGCACAACTTATACTATAACATTAATATTATAAAAATAAACAACTCTGAAGACTTTTATAAACTAATGAAAGAAACGAGCAAAACTGGGAGGAAAATAATACGATAACAATGCTGCAAAGAAAAGAAAATCTCTGAAAGCAGTAAGAACTATGATTAATACAATGACCATCATTCCTGAGGATTGATGAAACAATTTTTTGATCATGGCCAATAAGGGGATTTGTTCAGCTTGACTACACATGCTTATCAGAGAGAATTTGTTTTTCTATTTCCTTTTTTTTTTTTTTTCTAATGGGGTGGGAGAAAACAAAAGGCTTTGTTAACTAAAAAAAAATAAAACTTTAATAGGAGGTCTAGGGCTGAAAGGGACCTTAGAGATTATTCAGTCCAAACCTTTCATTTTCTAAATGGAAAAAAAAAAAAAAAAAAAAGAGGACCCAGTGGTTCATTGACAGAAAAAGCAGACCTGCAGGAGTCTAACCTACCAGTTCTGTCTCTTCATAGATATGCATGACTATTTTTGGACTGCAGAAACTGAGATGGGGCAAAAAGATACAAGTAAAGGAGAAATAGAATTAGTAGAGAAGCAATCAAAGGAGTAAAGCATACTGGAAGAGTGGAATTACATTTTGAATATTAAATCAAGTGTAAGAGAGTGGATCAATAAAAAAAGAAAAGGGAAGTAATACACCTTAAAAGCTGGTTAAATGTCAATTACTGCCAATTATGAATTTGTCTTTCTTAAATAACTAATGTTGAATAATTTTCCCAATAACCTTCCCTCATTTTTATATATTAAAAGCTACAAGCTAAGAATTCAATAGAAATTATATAGAAGCTCCAATATTAGATTAATCTTTTGGGGAAAAAAACATACAGGCTACACTTGTCATCTTTTTTTTTTTTTTGTACTTTTAACTGAATTTCTAAGTCACCAGGTTAGCATTCACATGCTTCCTAAAAAATTAATTTTTTCTTCCAGAAGTGGTTAAAAATTAAAATTCTGGTTAAAAAAATAAAACAGGGCAGTTTAAATGTGCTTCCAATTTCATGGCTTTGCAA
The DNA here is from genome assembly GCA_023553655.1 of Myrmecobius fasciatus. Taxonomy (NCBI): domain Eukaryota; kingdom Metazoa; phylum Chordata; class Mammalia; order Dasyuromorphia; family Myrmecobiidae; genus Myrmecobius; species Myrmecobius fasciatus. The sequence continues at coordinate 18,801 of JAJPUD010010984.1, read as the reverse complement.
TTTGGAAAACGGCTGCTTCTATCTCTTCTTGAAGTTTTTAAGAAATCAGTACTGCTGAGAAGGGAGAGCTAAAGCAGACGATTCTGATAAATCAGAAGGAAAGACGTTTGGAGAGAGTGGAGGAGAGAAGAAATGAGTTGCTGGTAAGCCAGGGAGATTAAAAAAAAAAAAAAAGGCTTAGTGGTGTCAGTGGTTCCTGCCCTTTACTCTTGAAACAAACACTGCAAGTTGTCAGACGCCAAAAACCGGCAATGAAAATTTCTAGAAAGATTTCTAAATTCTTTTAGAATATAGAATTCGGGGAGAATTTCTTCGAGGAAAAGAAAAACGAGTGTCAGACTAGGTGGCACAACCCAGGGGCAGATCGAACCGGCTGGGAACGCGCTTCCTTTTCCCCATGTGGGGCACAAACCATTAACACCCCAAGGCTGCCACTCCTTAACCCGCCCTAGTCCCCCGCCCTTCCCCACGCGGCTCTCGGAGTCATCTCGCCAAGTTCCGAGGAATGCAAATCCGCGCCTCGCCCTGGGAGGGGTAGGAGAAAGTGCTTTCTTAGAGTCAGGGTCACTCCCTTCCCCACGCCCTCCACTCGAGGAGAGTGGTCTGCAAGGAATGGGGGGAGGAGCAGAAGGGTGGGTCCGTGGGGAGTGGAGGTTTTAAGACGAGTTCACCTCCTCTAGCTCCGTCGCCTAGGAAACAAGGCACCCCAATTTTGGCACCGATCTGGTGGGTACCCCCAGCTGGTCTGGGACCAGCCTGCAGAGCCCAGAAGCTGGACGAGAACTCTGAAGCGGCCCCACTCCCCGCCCTACGCCTACCGAGTAGAGGGGTGTGGGGGCGGCGACCGTGGAGGCAGAGGTGGAAGCAACGGCGACGAAGCATTCGGATGACCGAGGCGCTGCCATGATTCTGCAGCAGCTCTCCGGGAGACTCCGGAGCTTCCCAGCTAAGCAGGAAGGGTGGCGCTGACAGCTGTTGACCCGCGCTCCTCGACCCAACCTCGCCTGGGGCGGCGGCACCCGCGGCGGACGCTCCTAGAGGCCCCGGGCGCCGCCATCTTGGCCCGGACGGAAGCCGCGCAGAGCCAAAGCGCGAGCTCAGGCCCAGCCCCGGAAAAGCGGAAGTCGCCGGGGTCTCGTTGTTAAGTTGCTGAGGACTAAAAGCTTTGCTTGTTTCCTCTGAAAGGAACTTCTTCAGCCCTCCCGCCCCCCTTTTTCTCCCCTCGCCACATACCCCGTAATGGCTAAAGAGGAGAAGCCGGGACCGGATGACTCTTCTAAACCTGAGAGTCTCCTGGATACCTTACTGAACAACCTCTACGACTTTGGTGAGTGCGGGGAGCCGCGCCGACTTCCCCACGTGGGAAAGAAGCGGCTGTTTGGGGGGCGCGGCGGGTGTCTTACCGTGGTTTTTTTGGGGGGGAAATGAGGGACCGGTTAATTTCCGCTAGGGGCAGCTCTTCCAGCCCTAAGGGTAGACCTGAGCCCAGGCAGGAGTAATTTAAAGGGCGCCCAGTAATCCTTCCCTACTTCCCAAAGCCTCTTTATCCCTGGGCGAGGCCTGTCCAGCGCTTAGCGTACTTTCCCATAAACAAGCCTAAGGACTGGAGCTCCGCGCTCTTCTGTCACCCTACACTATCCCTTCCAGTCTGGTAGCTTTGGGTTTTATTTCTCCCAGGAAATCCTCACCCCCAACACCTCTGGCCCCCAATCACCAGTTCATCTCCCTCCTCCCGCTGAATAGTAGTAGGTTTTACTTCTCCCAGGAAAGCGTTCTCCCCACCAGCTCCAGCACCTTCAATCTTCTTCCCTCCCCCTCCCCCCCATTCTACTCCCTGATTGAGAAGGTGAATTTTGGTTCTCCCAGGAAAAGCCCCCACTACCCAGCATTTCCTTCCGTTTCTGTTGACCCAGTTAATTCTGTTGACTTGGTACCAACCTGTGTGCTGTGCCGTTCCTGCTGTCTCTTGAGCACTCTGGGCACTGGGGTACTTGGGGATACAGTTGCCAAGTTCACAGTCTTCTCCATACCTTCCTCTGTCGTTCCAAAAAGTAAAATAAAATAAAAAACGAATTCCTGAAAACCAGGTTAGCACAAATTATCCGACTTTCTCTTGTTTTTACTGTCTGCCTAATTCGGCTACCTCGCCCCTGACAAACAGTAGGTCCTTGCTGGGGGAACCCAGGACTTGGAAATGTATTCGGACTCAGCGTTCTGCAACCTGTGGGGAGCTTGGACGGAACAAACTAAGACCTTCCTAAACAAACCTTTTCACAGCCTCTTGCTCCTAGCCAAGATAAACCAAGGGCTTCCTGAATCTCAGCTGACCAAAAGCATGTTATTAGTGGTTGGAAGATCTTTTCCTACCTGGCGCATCTCCTACCACACCCTTTTAGCCAATGATGGTAGTAGTAGGAGGGGGTAGGGGAAAAGATGGAGGGAGGAACGGAAAAAAAATCTGTGACAATAAGTGTTCATAAGAATCCTTGTATGAATGAATGTAAATGCAAACTAGTTATAGTATTGGAAATCTTTAGTTGTCTTTTTAATTGTTTTGAGACTGGATTTCTAGCCTACGTTAATATAAAAATAGTCAACAGTATTTATTGAGTATCTGATATAAGGAAAGCAATAGGAATCCTTGTATGTATGTATGTAAATACAAATTAGTTACAATATTGGAAATCTCAATTGTCTTTTTAGTTGTCTGTTTTGAGACTGGGTAGACTGGATTTTTAGCCTACCTTAATATAAAAATAGTCAACTGTATTGAGTATCTGTTAAAAGGAAAACAATTGTCCCTGGGAATTGGGGGAAAAGCAGAGAGCATTTACAAATGAAGTAGAAGACTGAAGATTAAAGAATTTTTAAAAAGATTAAAGCCTAATGGAAAAAATTACATATCTTTAAGTATGTTTTATAATATTCCACATCATAAAATATGCAAACCTATAGAATGGGAACTAAGTTAGTTGGTATATGGAGTTAGGCAATAATAGACAGTGTTTTAAAGGCATGAGTACTAGATAAATCTAGAGGCCAACAAATCTAGAGAAGCTTCCAAACTTTGGGGTAGGGAAGAGTCCCTTGAATGATTGACAGATTTACTCAGGTTGAACCAAAAACATGATTGTAATTTAGAGAGAATAGGGCTTTACTGATTTACTGGTGCCTTAGGTCTAAGTTAAATGTTAAATTTTTGCATGTAGAAGATGTTAGTGAAAAGATTTTATATCTTCTATCTCATAATGCAAGAAAAGGTTTTTTAAGTAAAAAGGACCGTCTCAGTTGCTACAGTCAGCTTTAGTTCATCATGCAAGCAGCAAAATAAGACTATGGTATCTCAGAATGGTATTTGGCTTAAAATAGAGAAATGAGGCCCAAAAAGAAATGAAGGATATGTAAATTCCTTAGAGTCTTAGAAATCTCACCAAAAAAAACTTTAAAGTGAAAAGGTAGAGTTGAAAGGTGCCTGTAAGATAAGATGTACATTGAAATCTCAGCAGCAGAAAAGGCCAGAAATTTACAGCAAACTAAGTTCAGGAAAATGCCAGAAATAAACCTCGTATTCATATACAGATGTACAAAAGTACGGGCAGGGGCAGTAAGCAAGGCTTTTAAAAAGACATGTACAGATGATGAAGGCAAAGACAGGTGACAGAATGAATACCCATAGTGTGGTTATGGTCCTCTAAAAATAATGTCAGAACTTTTTTGGCTTATCCTAACAAGATGGTAAAGGCACAGGAGTGACCTTCCCCATGTTCTCCCAACAAATTTTCAGAATCAAGAAATTTCTTGCAAATAAGCAGAAGCAAAATTATTCTGTTTTTTAATGAAATTGTAAGAAAACAGGCAATAAAATCAGGTACCACTCCATGAAAAAACACTAGGGAAGGACCAAACTAGTTTCATCATTATGGCATAGTTCTCTGTACCAACTCCAACTACCCTACCACAACACCACCCTGATAAGAAGTAAATGTCATTACCTTGCCATCTTGGGAAGCCATTTGCTAAGGTGAAGCCACCAAAACAGAACAACAAATTTATTTTGAAAGAGACTGTTCTTGTTCCTTTGTTACATTTACTCATTTGGATTGATTGGTTTAGTAGATATTTATTACTAAGCATGGGGCACCTGGGTAGCACAATGGACTTGGCCTCATTGTCCTGATTTCCTTGATTTCCTCAAACCTGACACCAGACACTCAGTCTTTTAACCCTTTGTCTCAGTTCTCTCGTTTTTAAAATGAGCTAGAGAAGGAAACATTGAGTCATTTCAGTGTCTTTGCCAAGAAAACCCCAAATTGGGTCACAGACTGTACATGACTGTGTAATGCACAATGAATGTGCATAAAATTTAAACTGTTCTCTGCATTACTATTTTTGTGTCCTTATGTATAGTTGTATATTTGTAAGAAACAAAACCCATAATAAATAAACTACTGGAGTCAAGACCTGGGTTTAAATTCTGACTCAATGTGTATGACCCTGAGCAAGTGACTTAACCTTTCTGAATCTATTTCCTTCTATATAAAATGGAGATAATGATAGCACCTTCTTTATATAGACGTTGTGGGAAATTAAGTGAAGTAATGGTTAATGCAGGTTAGTTTATGTCTTCAGTACTATATAAACTTGACCCATCTCGGCTACATTACATGTGACCTTTGTGCTAATCAAAGCTAATGATAATGTACACTCATGAAAGACAAAGCTATTGAAAGCTCATGTTGCTTCTGTTTTCTTTGCTAAGGAGAATGATTTGGGGACTGGAAAGAACAGAAAATGGCTAATAGGGAGTTAAATAGAAAAAGTAGAGGAAAAGAAAGAGAATCTACCTGTTCTGGATGATAAATTCATGGCACCAGACCCAAATGAATTAAATCTTCATTACAATAGTCCTGTAAGATAAAATTGTTGAGTAAGTGTTCTTTGAAAGATCCTAGAGAATGGAAAAGTTGCCGAGGATCTGGAGAAGGACAAATATTCTGACCTTTAACCAAAGGAAGAAAATGAATTCTAAAAACTATAAGCCAGTGAGTTTTACTTATAAAATACATTTATTTCTTTCTCTCTTTTATAGTCTCGTGATTCAAAATATAGGGTGCTCTGTGAAGAAACTTCACTCAAGGCAAACCAACTCTTCTCTAACATATAGTTTTTGAGAATTACCTGGGTTATGGAGAGGTTGTGCAGATTTCCTGAGAGTCACACAGCCAGTATAGAACATATTATTAAATGGTTAATATCTAGAAGAGGAAGCAGTGATCACAAATGGCTATTCTAAACAAGGCCTAACTCAGACAGATCTAGTAATTCAGGTTTAGGAGTGGGATGGCATAAGTCACCCATTGATTGTAAAATGCAGTAAAAATGTCTTTGCTGAGAATATTTTTAAAAAAGATAATTTCTAAATAAAATAAAATGCTACTCTTAATATTCACCAAAGCAAGTAGTAACACTATGAGGAAGCTGTACCTTGCAGGACAGTACAAATTGTGTTAAAAGCTCTAAAACATTTTGATTGGTAAAAGAGGAGTGGACGTTTCTGCATTTATATCTTTGTAAAGTTTTTATACCTTGATATATGACTTTTTTTTTTAATGAGAGAGATTGATATAATCCTTTTTATTCCCATTCAGTACTTTCCAGAGATCTAGCAAATCTAACTTATATAACATTCTATTCTGGTACTTCTTTTCTTCTTCTTCTTCTTTTTTTTTTAATTAGACTTATCTAGGTCTGAGAGGGGTTGAGATCCCTTACTGTCAGTTTTACCACCATTTCTCCCTATAATTCATTTAACTTTTTCTTTAAAAATTCAAATGCTATGACATTTGGTACTTTTATATTTAGTATTGCTATGAATTTATTTCCTATAGTACCTTTTAGCAGACTGTAGTTTCACATTCTTTCTCTTTTAATTAGATTTATTTTTGCTATTTGTCTGAAATCATTCTGGTTATCCCTGGCTTTTTACTTAAGCTGAAGCTCCTTATTTTTAACTTTTTATCTTTCTGTTTCAAATGTGTTCATTATAAGGAACATATTTTTGGATTCTGGTATCCAGTTGGTTCCCTATCCTTTTCCTTTTTTGATGGATGAGTTCATCTCATTCACATTCACAGTTATGATTTCTAATTATGTGTCCCTCCATCCTATTCTCTTATGCTTTTCCTTTTTTTCTCTTTCCTCCTCTTTAAATGTTTGATTTTTTTCTCCATATTATTCTTTCCCCTCTCCTTTCTATTTCTTTATTGGGTAAGATGTATTTCTGGACCTAACTATATTTTTTCCTCCTCTGACCAGTTCAGGTGAGAGTGAAATTCACGTGTCACCCATTTTCTCCTACTGCGTCTATAGACTTCTGCTTGTACACCCCGTTTATATGAAATAATTTTTCCTATTCTTCCTCTCTCTTCCCCTTTAGTATGTTCCTTTGCTATCTTTTATTTTTTCTCATAAGATCATAAAGACATTTCCAGGCCCTTTCTACTTAGTCTTCCTCTCTAACTCCTAATTATGAAAGAGTTCTCAGGAGTTATATGTATCCCATATAAGAATATCAACAGTTTAACTTTCTTTGGTTCTTTATGATTTTTTTTTTTTTTTGGCTTATGTTTACCTTTTTATGTTTCTCTTGTTTCTGGTGTTTTCATGTCAGTTTTCTTTTTTTTTTTTTTTTCCCAGCTCTGATCTTTTCGTTAAGAATTTGTGACAATTTTCTATTTGATTAAAAGTCCATTTTCCCCCTGTATGATTATAATCAGTTTTACTGAGTAAATTTTTCTTGATTGTAAGCCTAGATCTGTTGCCTTCTGGATATCATGTTGCAAGTTCTTCGTTTTAGAGTGATGGCTGGTAAATTTTGTATGAATCTATTTTTTTGATATTTCAATGATTTCTGGCTGCTTTTAGTATTTTTCCCTTAATCTGGAGGTTTGGGGTTTTGATAGTTTACATTCTACTATTCCTTTTGGGAGGTAACCATTGGTTTTATTCAGTTTTTACTTGGTGTTGGGCAGTTTTGTTTTGTAATTTAGAATATAATGCCTTGGTTCTTCATTCAGGTAATCCATTAATTTTTTGTTTGTTTAAAGTGACTTGCCCAGAGTCACATAGTTAGGAAGTGTTAAGTATCTGAGATTAAGTATCTCAAATTTGAACTGGGGTCCTCCTGACTAAAGGGCTAGTTCTCTATCCACTGTGCCATCCAGCTGCCCCAGGCCATTGACTTCTTAAATTATCTCTTCAGTCAGTTTTCCATGTCAATTGTCTTCCCTATGAGATAATATTTTTAATCTTTTGACTTTATTTTTATTGATGCCTCTTGAAGTCATTAGCTTTTGTTTGGTCAAATCTAATTTTCTTTCTTTCTTTTTTTTTTTTTTTTTTTT
>JAJPUD010010984.1:0-11298 GCA_023553655.1 Myrmecobius fasciatus | reverse complement strand
TTTTTTTTAATTAAAGCTTTTTATTTGTATAACATATGTATGGGTAGTTCCCCAACATTGATCTTTACAAAGCTTTCCATTACAAATTTTACCCCCAGTCCCCTCCCCTCCCCTAGATGGCAGGAAGTCCACTACATGTTAATAATGTTGAAATGCTTGAGAAGTTATGCAAGAAAAATCCTATCTACAAGAAAAAAAAAAGAATCAGAGAAAGGCAACACAATGCAAACAAATGTCAGTAGAGATCATGAAAATGTTACGTTGTGGACCATATTTCATTTCCCTCTCTCTGGGTGTATATGGTTTTCTTCAGTGAACAATTGGAACTGGTTTGAGACAATTCTTTGTTGCAGAGAGCCATGTCCATCAGAATTGATCATCATGTAATACTGTTGTTGCTGGGCATGATGATCTCCTGGTTCTGCTCGTTTCACTCAGCATCAGTTCATGCAAGTCTCTCCAGGCCTCTCTGAAATCGTCCTGCTGGTCGTTTCTTACAGAGCAATAATATTCCATAACATTCATATACCATAATTTATTCAGCCACTCTCCAATTGATGGGCATCCATTCAGCTTCCAGTTTCTAGCCACCACAAAAAGGGCCGCCACAAACATTCTTGCACATGTGGGGCCCTTTCCCTCCTCTAAGATCTCTTTGGGATATAGGCCCAGTAGAAACACTGCTGGGTCAAAGGGTATGCACAGTTTGACAACTTTTTGGGCATAGTTCCAAGTTGCTCTCCAGAATGGTTGGATCCGTTCACAGTTCCACCAACAATGTATCAGTGTCCCAGTTTTCCCACATCCCCTCCAACATTCGTCGTTATCTTTTCCTGTCATTTTAGCCAATCTGACAGGTGTGTAGTGGTATCTCAGAGTTGTCTTAATTTGCATCAAATCTAATTTTCAAAGAGTTATTTATTTTTTTTTTTCATTAAAGCTTTTTATTTGCAAAACATGCATGGGTAATTTTTCAACATTGACCCTTGAAAAACTTTCTGTTCCAAATTTTTCCCTCCTTTCCCCCACCCACTCTCCTAGATGGCAGGTAGTCTTAATACATGTTAACTATGTTAAAATATATGACAAATCGAATATATGTATGTATATTCACAATTATCTTGCTGCACAAGAAAAATCATATCTAGAAAGAAAAAAAAACCAGAGAGGGGAAAACAAAATGCAAACAAACATCAACAAAAAGAGTGAAAATGCTATGTGGTGGTCTACACTCAGATCCCACAGGCCTCTCTCTGGGTGTATATGGCTTTATCACTGAATCATCTCATTGTTGAAGAGAGCCATGCCCATCAGAATTGATCATCATATAGACTTCTTATTGCTAAGTATAATGATCAAGGAGTTATTTTTTTCAATATGGTTTTGTTCCCCATTTTCCAAGCTGTTAATTCTTTTCATTTCTTTATTTTATAGATTTCATTTCTTTTCCATTTTTTTTCTCTACCACTTTCATTAATTTTTAAGATCGGTTTTAGGACCTTTTAAAATTTCTCATCTAGGAATTCTTATTGGACTTTTTTTTTTCCAAAGTATGTTTTTTTTCCCCCCTAAGGCAATTGGGGTTAAGTGATTTGCCCAGTGTTACAGCTAGGAAGTGTTAAGTGTCTGAGGCTAGATTTGAACTCAGGTCCTCCTAAATTCAGGGCTGGTGCTCTATCCACTGCACCACCTAGTTGTCTTCAAACTATGCTTTTCCTTCAAGTTTTGTTTATAGATATTTTCAAGTCTTTTTTTTTTTTTTTTTGCTTTTTGCTGAGGCAATTGGGGTTAAGTGACTTGCCCAGGGTCACACAGCTAGGAAGTGTCTGAGACCAGATTTGAACTCAGGTCCTCCTGACTTCAGGGCTGGTACTCTAACCACTGCGCCACCTAGCTGCCCCTGTTTGTTTTTTTTTTTTCTTTTAGGTTTGTGTTTTGAGCTTTCTTATTACTATAATAACTTATTATGGATTTTTTGTTTGCTTGCTCATTCTTCTATCCTACTTCTTAACCTGAGATTTTTTATTACTTCTAAAATCTGTACACTATGGGAGGAATGTCTTACCTGAGCTTTTGGCTTCTTATATCCTTCTGCTGCTTTCACCAAACCAGAATCAAAACAGCCAAACAAAACCATACTTCAAGCCTACTTCCATAAATCTAGAAGTTCACCAGCAAAAGAGCTTCACTGCATGAGTGGGAAACTCCCTGAATGAACAAAAGGACAAAGCTTATCTAAGTTTCAGTTTAGGCAGGAGATGACATTGGGTATTAGATACCTTGAGATTGGATAAGGTTATTGCTGGGTGGTAGTGGGCTAGAAATAAATGTGGTATCCCATGATTGGACAAGGTTAATAACAGGAAAAAATCTTCAAGTTAGCTATCTTTTATAACCCTGATCTGATAGATAAGGATTGTTCTTGCCATATTAGCAGTAAGGGAGGTCCCAGACAGGGAACTGAGGAAGGTAGGGTGGGGAGGTTGCATTACAGATAGGTTCAGAGAGGAATTTCTGGCAAAGTTTTCTTTGCTATCCACATTAACATTTAAATATCACTTATAATGTGCCAGGCACTGTGCTCATTTGATCCTTTTAACAACCCAAGGAAGTAAGTGCTGTCATTCTCTCTTTTACAGATGAGGATACTGAGGCAGATTAAGTAACTTGCCTAGGATCACACAACTAGTAGGTGTTTGGTGCTGCATTTGAACTCAGGTCTTTCTGATTCTAATCCCAGTGCCCCATCCACTGTTCTACCTAACTGACTGGGTGTCGTTGTGTATGTCACTTCACACTTGAATTTTGAGGATGGTGACATCCCATTAAAACTCAGTGTGTTTTTATTTTCCTTTTGTCCTTGAAAGCACAGGAGAGATCTTAGATAAAAAGACATTGAAAAGAAGCAAAAATAAAAAGAATAAAAGAGAGTCAGGAACTTCAGAAGCCTCAACAGTGGCTCAACAGCAAGATACAACCTTGCAGCCAGATGCTCTTTCCAGAGGTCAGAAGAAAAGTGCTTCTAACTTCTTCAAAAAGCTTAAGGAAGAGCTTCTTTGTGATCCTTCTAAGGGTTCCACTGCTCCTGCTTATCCAGAAGTCTCTGCAACAATTTCCCCTACACCACTGCTAACAAAGGGGAAAAGAGAACCAGTGGAAGTGGTTGAGTTTCGCAGCTGGAATAAAAAGAAGAAAATTGAAGTAGAACCACCCAAGATTGAAGACACAAAGGTAATAAATATCTATTTATGCCTAATTATATAGTGCCCTGAACCCTGTTGTACTTGGTAACATATAGCGTTTCTACCTTAATAGTATTAATCAAGCACTGTTGTTTGATTTTTGTAGAAGGTAATGCCACATGTAGGAACAGACATCAATTATTTAAGCTTTTTGAGGACAAGGATGGTTTCATTTTTGTCTTTTATTCCCAGAGTCTAACATAGGAATAGTAGAAGTTTAATAAATAACTTGCTGATTTATTAACTCCAAATTCTAAAGGTATGCCCTTTATAAATCTAGCTCATTTGTCATTCTTTGTGCAAGTTAATTAATTAATGTTTGCTGACTATCCAGCTATCTCATTTGCAGAAGGGCCTCTATAAGACACTAACCAGAAACCCCCACCCCACACAGATAAATACATATACAAAAACATATAATCATACACATATACATTTATATACATATATGTAAGACTGTACTATACATGTTTGTCTTTCTCTGAAGGTAGATAACGTCTATATTCTAATGTGGGTAACAGTGTAATTTCCTTATTTTTTATCTTTTGATTAAATTTATCTAATTTAATTAAAATTTTTTTGAGAAAATTGGGGTTAAGTGACTTGCCCAGGGCCACACAGGTAGGAAGTATTAAGTATCTAAGGCTGGATTTGAACTCAAGTCCTCCTGAATTCAGGACCAGCACTCTATCCAGTGCACCATCTAGCTGCCCCTGATTAAATTTATTTTAGCTTTATTTTTCAGATCATGATTAATTACTACCTCTGCTTTTTTACATAACAAATTCTACTCTCAGTCTTTGTTTATGTGTATCTCTTATTTCCTGTCCCTCCTGACTCCTCTCCTTTACTTCTACCCTCTATCAAGCTGCCCCAACCTCTTATTTCTTTATAAATTTAGAAGACTCTTATTCCCTTTCTCCCTCTCTCTCTCCCTCGTCTTCTTTCTCCCTTCCTTCCTTGTTTCCTTCTTCTATTTAGTTTATTTATTTTTAATACACATTGTTTTATGAATTCTGTTGGGAGAGAAAAATCAGAGCAAAAGAGAAGAACCATAGGAGAGAGGAAAAAAACAGAAAAAAGAAGTGAACATAGCATGTGTTGATTTATATTCAGTCTCCTTAGTTATTTTTCTGGTTGCAGATGGCATTTTCTGTCCAAAATATATTGGGATTGCTTTGGATCACTGAAAAAAAACTTAGCCTTTCATAGTTGATCATCGCACAATCTTGCTATTATTGTGTACAATGTATTCCTGGTTCTGCTTGTTTCACTCAGCATCAGTTTACGTAAATCTTTCCAGGCCTCTTTCAAGTCAACTTGTTCATCATTTTTTATAAACAATAATATTCCATTACCTTCATAGACCATAACTTGTTCATCCATTCCCTAATTGATGAGCATCCAGTCCTTTTACAATTCTTTGCTATCACAAAAAGAGCTGCTACAAACATTTTTGCACATGTGGATCCTTTTCTCACCTTTACGATTTCCCTGGGATACAGAACCACTAATGGCACTGTTAGGTCAAAGGACATTGCACGGGTTTATAGCCCTTTGGGCATTGTTCCACGTTACTATCCAAAATGGTTGGATCATTTCACAACTCCATCAACAATGCATTAGTGTCCCAGTTTTCCCACATCCCCTCCAATATGTATCATTATCTTTTCCTATCATTTTAGCCAATCTGAGAAGTGTGAGGTAGTATCTCAGAGTTGTTTTAATTTGCATTTCTCTAATCAATAGTGATTTAGAACATTTTTATATAACTATAAATGGCTTTAATTTAATCTGAAAGTTGTCTGTTCATATTCTTGGACCACTTATCAATTGGGGAATGATGTATATTCTTATAAATTTGACACAGGGGACAGCTAGGTGGTGCAGTAGATAGAGCACCAGCCCTGGTCTCAGACACTTAACACTTCCTAGCAGTGTGACCCTGGCAAGTCACTTAACCCCAATTGCCTCAGCAAAAAATAAATAAATTTGACACCGTTCTACATATATTTTAGAAATGAGACCTTTATCAGAAATATAGGCTGTAAAGACTTTTTTCCACCTTTGTACTTGACTTTTAATCTTGTTTCTGTTGGTTTTGTTTGTGCAAAAACTTTTTTTTTAATTTTTAATTAAAGCTTTTTATTTATAAAACATATGCATGGGTACTTTTTCAACTTTGACCCTTGCAAAACCTTGTGCTCCAAATTTTCCTCTCCTTTCTCCCACCCTCTCCCCTAGATGGCAGGTAATCTAATACCTATGTTAAAATATATATTAAATCCAATATATGTATACATGTTTATACAATTATCTTGCTGTACAAGAAAAATCGGATCAAGAAGGAAAAAAAAAAACCTGAGAAAACAAAATGCAAGCAAACAACAGAAAGTGGAAAATGCTATTTTGTGATCCACACTCGGTTCCCACTGTCCTCTCTCTGGGTATAGATGGCTCTCTTCATCACAAGATTATTGGAACTGATCTGAATCATCTCATTGTTGCAAAGAGCCATGTCCATCAGAATTGATCATTGTATAATCTTGTTGTTGCTGTGTATAATGATCTCCTGTTTCTGCTCATTTCACTTAACATCAGTTCATGTAAGTCTCTCCAAGCCTTTCTGAAATGCTCCTGCTGATCATTTTTTATAGAACAATAATATTCTATAACATTCATATACCATAACTTATACAGCCTTGGGTTTTTGTAATTTGGCCATGATATTCCTATAGGTTTTCCTCACAGTATCTCTTTCAGGCAGTAATTGATGGATTGTTTTTAAATTTCTCCTCTTATTCTAACACTTTGCCTGCTCACTTAAAAAAATTATTTATGGCAGTTATTGTAATCAGCTGTAGTCCTGGAGTTTGGGGGATGGTGCCTCTGACTTCAGGACTTCCTTCAGCTCTCCCCTCTTGCTTGGAACCTAAACCAAGAACTCTGTCCTCCTGTAAGTGTCCACAGCCAACAGTGTCCCTGCCCCTGCTTCTAAGCTCACCTGGAGTGGCCCATGGCCACGTCTCTGCACCTGGGCAGCACTGCTGAGTCTGCAGACTCATCAGCAGAAGTGCCTCTCTCTTTCACACACACCCCTTCTTCCCTTCTTCTCCCTCCGCCCCTTCATACTTCACCTCCATCCTGGCATCCTTCTCTCTATCTGCTCCAGTTTTCCCAGGAGAACCATTGTTCTGCCCCAATTCTGGTTTGTTTTTATCACTCTGTGCTCACCCTAAAGCATTATTTTGTCTTGCTTATGGAAGAAATCTAGAGAGCTTGGAATTTTATGACCTATTGTGCCATCTTCCCAGAATCCTCTCGAAGTTTACATTATAATAAAGGGAGACAACACATAAGAGAAAGCTGAAAGGCTGGGAGAAAGTGAGGGGACAGTCTCCAAGCTGGTGCTACCTGGTGGAGGCAGTCCAAGGAATCACAGAATGGTGTCTGGAGAAGAATGAAGACGTGGCTGCTGGTCTGGCCAGTTTCCATAAAATGGAGGTTCTGGGAGAACCAGCCAATCAGAAAGAGGCTTTAGGAGGAAAGAGTCTCCACTTCCAGTGTGAGAAATGGGGGAGGGAAGGTATAAGGAGGCTTCTGTGACATGGTAGGAAAAAACTAGTCAGGAGTGGATCCTACCTACAATGGCTTTTGTTTTAGAGTGAGAGCGACAGACACAAAGTGTGTGTGTGTGTGTGTGTGTGTGTGTGTGTGTGAAAGACAAAGTATGAGTGTGTGTGAGACAGACAAAGGGGGTGTGTTTGAGACAGAGACAGACAGGTGGGGTGTGTGTGAGACAGAGACAAAGGGTGTGTGTGTGTGTCAGACAAAGGGTGTGTGTGAGACAGAGACAAAGGGTGTGTGTGTGTGTGTGTGTGTGTGTGTGTGTGTGTGTGAAAGAGACAGAGACAAAAGTGTGTATGTGTAGGGGCAGCTAGATAGTGCAATGGATAGAGCACCAGCCCTGAAGTCAGGAAGACCTGAGTTCAAATGTGGTATCACACACTTAATACTTCCTGACTGTGTGACCCTGGGCAAGTCACTTAACCCCAATTGCCTCAGAAAAAAGTATATGTGTGTGAGAGAGAGAGGGAGAGGGAGAGGGAGGGAGAGAGACTTTTTTGTTTGGTTTTTAAATGGACTGGGGACTCTGATAAGGTACAGAAGAGATTATTTTCTCTCTAGGATACTGAATTGGATTGAGAAGATTGTGATACCAAGCAAATCATAGCATTGAAAATAAGGAAATTTTAATTGGAATCATATAATTAAGAATGCAAGAGTGTTTTCAGGTTTTGCCAGCTTTTTCTCTGCACATTTCACTTTTGTGTTTAGAAGAATCCTTTCTCTCTGCTGAAGGTTTACTTCAGGTTATGAGGGTGGAGGCAGCAGTAACATCCAAAAATAAGCTTTAAAATGTTGGCTTTGGCTCAAGAACAATTTACAATTATATGGTCTTTAAGACTTGACTAAAGCTACTTTGTGCAGTAGATAGTACAAATGTAATCGTGCCATTTTCACAGATGAAGAAACAGATTATTTAAGCAACTTATCCAGGTGTGTTGGCCATTGTTAGAGCAGTATCTTAAAATTCATTATCCACAGTAATATGCTATTTTTCCACAGTCCTCAATGAATAGCTCAGACTTGAACTCAGTTAAAACAGCTAAGGTGTTTTCTTATTCTTTGCTCAAATATCTTACATTTATGTCATTTATTATTCAGGAGTGTCTGACTCTTCATGATCTCATGGACCATGCCAATACTGTCCATGGGGTTTTCTTGGAAGGATACTGGAATATTTTGCCATTTCCTTATCTAAAGGGATCTAGAGGCTTGCCCAAGGTCATACAGCTAGTTTAAGATGTTCGAGACCAGGTTTGAATTCAGGAATTCCTGATTTTAGGCCCTATACTCTTTCCCTTGAGCCTTCTAGTTGCCACTTACATTTCAATTACCTATTAACTACATTTTTTCTGCCTTTTGTAGCTTTCAGATCATGTTCTTCAATGGCATTTTGGAAAGAGCTTGAAAACCATTTCTCCCATCCATAGTTCCAGAATTCCTAATTTGACCATAATCTCTTATTCTCTCTCTGCCTTCGTGCCACCTCTCTTAAACCTATTCTTTCACTGGAACCTCCAGTGTAGTCCTCCTTTGCCTGATTTTCTAAGCTGTCACTGCTAGCATTATTTTCATCCCCTTTAAAATCTTGACTTGATAGTTTTAGCAATTCAGCTTTACACTTATTCTCGTCTCAAATCCCTTGCCTCCTTAATCCTGTTGCTCCATTTCTAAATTTCAACTACCATCATTTCCCATATTCTATTGCATATTCTATTCATCTACAAATGCTATTAAAAGCCCATTGGAGGAACTCATACAATTCTGCTATCTGGATTCACTACAGATTTATGCTATGTCATCTCAATGGAGGCTCTCACAGATTTAGCTAGTACTTTTTACAGGTCTCTTATTTTGCTGTGCTTCTATAGAGTTTGGCATGAGAGAATTGTGGGTAAAATAAGAGTTGTTAACATGAAGAAACTGTGGTGAAAATGTGTTCCTGTAGGATGTTGCCCCTATGTAGGGCCATAGAAAGCTGGGGATTCCTTTCTGGTACTTCTCTCTGTATTGTTCCAATCACAATTCAGTCACTGTACCTTTAACCAAACCTTTTTCAGTCTTCTAACATTGTACTTCCTTCTCGCAGTATTGTACAAACTTTTTGTTCTCATAAACTCCACCTCCCCCAATTCATTGTTTTCTCAATCTTGTAAAATGATCAAGTGTACTTCACTTGGTTGGAAAGAATATGGTTCTAAGATGCTTGTAAGTTTATGTTCCAGTTCGCCCCTTCTATACACAATTAATAAATGTCTTAGGAAAGACAGAAGAATTTGTAGTCCTGAGTTAATTTTCAACATCTTTTTCTTCTCTGCTCAGCTTTACAGCAAGAGGTGGCTCTTCTTGACAATGTCAACAACCCTTCATCTTTTTTCTAGCTTCTATGATTCCTAATTTTGTCCCTCATCTTTCTTTATCTAATTTTTCATCTCTTTGTTTTCTGATTTCTTCCCAGATACCTAGTATATTCAGTCTTCCCTACAGTCAAATTATTTTTTTCATATCTTTGTGTCTTTATTGCTTTTTATTTTAAATTAAAGTTTTTTATTTTAAAAATTTATACATGTATAATTTTTGACTTTCACTTCTACAAAACCCTGTGTTCTAATTTTTTTCTCTCCCTTCCCTCCACTTTCTCCCCCAGTCAGCACGTGATCCAATATATGTTAAACATGTGCAATTCCTCTATACATATTTCTACAAGTATCATGCTGCACAAGAAAAATCAGATCAAAAACGGAAAAAATGAGAAAGAAAAAAATGCAAATAAACGACGACAGAAAGAGTGAAAATACTATGTTGTGGTCCACACTCAATTCCCACTGACTTCTTTTTGGGTGCAGATGGCTTTCTTCATCACAAGACCATTGTTGAAAAGAGAATTAGAATTGGTCATTGTATAATGTTGATGTTGCCATGTACAATGGTCTCCTGGTTCTGCTCATTTCACTTTGCCTCAGTTCCTGTAAGTCTCTCCAGGCTTCTCTGAAATCATCCTGCTGATCGTTTTTTATAGAACAATAATATTCCATAACATTCATATACCATAATTTATTCAGCCATTCTCCAATTGATGGGCATCCACTCAGCTTCCAGTTTTTTGCTACTATAAAAAGGGCTGCCCAAACACAAATATGTGGGTCCCTTTCCCTCCTTTATGATCTCTTTAGGATACAAGCCCAATAGAAACACTACTGGATCAAAGGTTATGACAGTTTGATAGCTCTTTGGGCATAATTCCAAATTGCTCTCCACAATGGTTGAATCAGTTCATAACTCTACCAACAATGTATTAGTGTCCCAGTTTTCCTATATTCCAACATTCATCATTATCTTTTCTTGTCATCTTGGCCAATCTGAGAGATGTGTAGTAGTACCTCAGAGTTGTTTTAATTTGCATTTCTCTGATTAGTAGTGATTAGAGCACCTTTTCATATAACTAGAAGTGATTTTAATTTGTTCATCTGAAAATTGCCTGTTCATATCCTTTGATCATTTATCAATTGGAGAATAGCTTGAATTTTTTTTTTTTATTAAAGCATTTTATTTGCAAAACATTCATGGGTAATTTTTCTTTTTTTTTCTTTTTTTTTTTTTATTAAAACTTTTTATTTGCATAACTTATGTATGGGTAGTTCCTCAACATTGATCCTTACAAAGCGTTCCCTTACAAATTTTCCCCCCCAGTCCCCTCCCCTCCCCTAGATGGCAGGAAGTCCACTACATGTTAATTATATTAAACTACTTGGCAAGTCGAATACATATTTCCACACTTATCTTGCTGTGCAAGAACAATCTTATCTACATGAACAAAAAATATCTGAGAAAGGAAATCCAATGCAAGCAAACATCAATAGAGAGCATGAAAATGTTATGTTGTGGTCCACATTTCCTATCCCTCTCTCTGGGTGTACATGGCTTTCTTCACTGAACAATTGGAACTGGTTTGAGACATTTCATTGTTGAAGAGAGCCATGTCCATCAGAATTGATCATCATATAGTATTGTTGTTGCTGTGTACATTGATCTCCTGGTTCTGCTCATTTCACTCAGCATCAGTTCATGCAAGTCTCTCCAGGCCTCTCTGAAATCATCCTGCTCGTCGTTTCTTACAGAACAATAATATTCCATAACATTCATATACCATAATTTGTTCAGCCACTCTCCAATTGATGGGCATCCATTCAGCTTCCAGTTTCTAGCCACTACAAAAAGGGCTGCCACAAACATTCTTTTTTTTTATTTTTTTATTTTTTTTTTTAAAGCTTTTTATTTGCAAAACATATGTATGGGTAATTCTTCAATATTGACCCTTACAAAGCTTTCCGTTACAAATTTTCCCCCCTAGTTCCCTCCCCTCCCTTAGATGGCAGGAAATCTACTACATGCTAATTATGTTAAAATACTTGACAAATCGAATATGTGT
>JAJPUD010010983.1:34441-57612 GCA_023553655.1 Myrmecobius fasciatus | reverse complement strand
TTTTTTTCATCATGGCTTTCAGGAAGCCCTATAATCCTTAGATTGTCTCTCCTAGATCTATTTTCCAGGTCAGTTGTTTTTCCTAGGAGATATTTCATGTTTTTCTCTGTCTTTTCATTTTTTTTGTTTTTGTTCAACTGATTCTTGAAGTCTTGATGAGTCATTAATTTCCAATTGTTCGATTCTAATTTTTAATGTCTTATTTTCTTCAGTTACTGTTTTTAGTTCCTTTTGCAATTGACCAATTACATTTTTTTTTGTTCATTGCATTCTTTTTCCATTTTTTCTATTTTATTTTGCAGTGATCTCATTTCGTTTCCCCATGTTTCTTCTAACTCTCTTTTAAGATTCTTTATGCAATCTTCAAAGAAAGCCTTGTGACATGGAGACCAGTTTATGTCTCTCTTTGGGGCTTTTTTTGGAGTTGCTTTACCTTTAGGGGCCTCAGGATTTGAGGTCTGTTCTTCCCTCTCTCCAAACAAATTGTCTATGGTGAGAGCTCTTTTTGTTTTTTTATTCATTTTTTTAAAGGTGTGAGGTCTGTTTAGGGCAGAGGTGGGACAGCTGCTTTAATTTACCCTGGGGCAGTTCTGCTGATTGAGTTATTTCAGGAATTGGGCAGTTCTGCTGATTGAATTATGTCAGGGGCTGGGCAGCTCTGCTGTTTGAATTATTTCTGGTGCTTATCAGTCCTGTTGTTTGATTGATTGCTTTAAGGTGCTGTGTAATGGCAGCTAGGTCCGATGCTCATCAGGGGTTCAGTGGTTCACAATCTATCCCCCTCAAAAGGCAGACCCTCCAAACCACCTGCCCACAATCAGGAGAAATTGTTCCAAGAGGCTCGCAGAAGACTCCCAGGTGTGTGAAAAGCACAACGCTCCCACTCCTGTTCCGACTCCTGTTCCAGCTCCCTGCTCCAGCTCCCTGCCCCGGTCTCCCTGTGCTGCAGTCTGGGTTCAGTAGGCCACCCCCTGCCCCATTAAAACAGACCTGTTTTGAGGTTCTTCCAGAGTATCTTCTAGAATCGTGTTGTTCTCCAGATATTGTGGATTTTTTTGCTTCAGAATCAGTCTAGAGGCTTCATATGTTGTTGGTTTGAGGGGAGGTTAGAGGAGGTTACAGAGAATCCTGTCTGATCTCCACCACCATGGCTCCACCCCCGGAAGGAAGTTGTTCCTCTATCTTGATGCTAAAACTGTTAGCTGATTCTTCATGCCAAATTTGTAAATCAGAAGTAGACTTCCAGTTCCTTGAGAATAAGAACTTGTTTTTATTTTGTCTTTTTATCCAACGACACATAACAATGGTTACCTAGCATTAAGTTCTTACAGAATAAATCTTTGTTGAATTAAATTGTAAAAACATGAGAAGAAATAGGGGATTTAGTTTTTCAAAGGAAGGATAGAAATTATATATATATATATATATAAATGTAGGACAAATACTAGGGTGCCTATCTTTTGGGGAAGTGGATAGGAGATAAAAGAAGCATTAAAGAGAGATTTAAATCTAGTTTCAAGTGTCAGGTACCTTGGCTAATAAGGCAAGGTCTTGTAATTTATTGACTTTCAATATTGGTTGGCATTGGGGAGGGGGAATGTAGGCATTGAACTTGCACATTGATAGGCTGAATTTTGGGCTTAGAAATTTAAGTCCTTGAAGAAAAGTAAGTTTTCTGCTTTGGGTTGCATTACAGAAGGGGCATAACAAGATCCAGTTATCAGGGAGTAAAGATCAGATTAGGATCAGTTACAAGGCACTTATTTCCCTAGTTCCCATATATACCACATCCTGGGACAGGGCTACACTATGGAAGGGGTAGTTCAATGGCCCCAGCTGTAAAATTTTGGGGATTCAGTGCCAGGGATCTTGGAAGATCAATACAACATGTGTCATCATACAAGATAAATCAGTTGTTATTCCTTGTGTTTCAGAGTTTGTTACAACCACAACTAAAACTTTCCAAGGAAAACAAATGTAAATTAATATTTAACAAATGTCATCTTCATAAACAATAGATTATTTTTAAAATGTTACTACACTTCCAGGATCCCCTATGGGTTTTCACCAGCACACCCTCATTGCATTAATCTCTGGGAGGAAGGAGGATGTTATTAAGCAGTAGTGTCAACATGTCAAATCCTTTCTCTTGGGAGCAATGCAAAATAACTAGCATTTTTCCCCTTTAGGGAACATTTTGGTCCCATTTTCTTGTATGTCTAAAGATGTGAGTGTTACTTAGAGAGATGATGATTCTATTTTTAATCTCTCCCCCTTTCACCTGTCTTCTTTTCCCCATCTCTCTCCATCTTCTTTTCATTTTTTCCTATTTATTTTAGCAAGTTTGGCAGAAATATTTAGGAATTTCTTGGGGAGCCCGAAACCAATAGAGTTACTTAACTCCTTCATTTATTTGAGGGAATTCTGGGTGATAAACAAGGTTGTTGATAGTGCAATGCTCCAAAGAGCATAAGAGGGACTTGCAATAAATCATGAGAACTCCCCATCACTCCCTTTTTCTATTTGAATTCAATGGAAGCTAATATACATGTCTGATATGTTTAAAGTGATGGACTATTTTATTATTATGTTTATTATTATTGTTAACTAGTTTCTAGGCTCAGGGTTCACAAAAAATAGGTCAGATTTGTTGAATTTTTTTGGGGGGGTGGGGACACTAGGTCTTTCTATCTTTTCTAGATAGTGCAACACTTACATGTCAATTCTTTTTCTAATTTGCATAGGAACCCTTACAAATTTTGTGTTTGATGTGGGCCAGCAAATCTCTTCCTACTAGACTTCTTAGTGACTTCTTTTTCCCAGTGGCTTGCCATATTGGTGCCATTAATAATGCAGACACCTGAATGACCTAGACCCCTACAATTTTGAACATATAATTCAATGATCAGTGATCCACCAGCTTCAACCTCCTTCACAGCAGAAATGACAGACATATACCACCATACCCTATACCAATTTCCTTGAGGGATTTATCGAGTTTCTGGATGAACTATATGTCAGGAAGCCCTGCTAGTTCAGTTTACTCAACAGTAAATGGGGATAATAGTACCTATCTCGTATAATTTCTGTGAGCAGCAAATAAAATAATAGATGTAAGCACTTATCATAATGCCTAGAAGATAATATGTGATATATAAATGTTTGCTCCCTTCTCTTATATTCATATAAAATAAAATCATGTCCAATTCTTTAAAAAATAATAAATATTCCAAGAACTCAAAATGTAGTTTTAGCCTTTAAAATATGATTTAAAAAATTTTACATTTTATTGTATTTTTCTCTCTCTCCCCTGAGCTCTTTTAATTGGTCAACCTATAAACATTTAACTATATACAAATACATATATGAAGAGTAAATTGGAAATAGAAGGAAGATGCTTAGAAAAACTTCTTGTAGAAGGTAAAATTTTATCTGAGACTGGAAGGAAATCAGGGAGGCCAGGAAATGAAGATGGACAATAGAGGAGGACAATTTTAGTCATAAAGAACAGTTGGTGAAAATACTTAAGAGTTAGAATATAAGAGTGTCTGAAGTGAAACATGCCCTATGCATAAGACAAAGAAGGAAAAAAAAAGTTCATCAGGATGATCCAATAAAGTGCACACCGCCACTACCACCACCATTACTACTTCTACTGCTACCACTATTACCATTATTGCTACTACTACTACTAGTAATAGTGTTATTCAGTATTAGTACTGCTACCTTTACTTGTACTACTACTACCTTTTCTATAAAATAAGTGATTAAAATTATGATTTACATATCATAGGGAAGGCATACAGTGCGATTAATAATAAAATAATAATAAGATTAACCTCTTGAGAGGAGGGATTAGCAGAGAAAGTCAGATGAGAAAGCCTGAAAATAGGAGTCACTAGCATCTTCACAATCAAAATGTAATTGTTATTGACAAAGGAAGGAGCAGGGCAGCAAGACATGTGAGAAGGCAGTTTCTCTTCTCTCTGTTTTTGTCTCTCACTGTCTTTCTATTTCTGTCACTTTTCTGTCTGTCTGTCAGTCTCTGTCTCTGTCTGTCTATCTCTCTGTCAACAGCTGGTCTTGCTACCACCTAACAGCTGTTTAGCTCTTACTCCCTAAGAACTAACATAAGGAATCAAAACCCACACCCTGAGAAATACCGAGTGATTTTAAATATTAAACCAATAAGTTTTAAATCATTGTGGAGGCTGTGGGAAAATGTTGTCTGCAGAAAACTAGGATAAATGTTGTAATCTGGTGCTCTACCCTCCTTCCTGACCTGCTCCCTTGGGTCTTGGTGGTTGCCTGAGCCAAGAGACAATATTAATCCTCAGAATTCCTTATTTCTTTTATGGTGTAAGACATGGGAAGAAGAGAAGTCTTTAACCACAGGTTTAGATTAAATGCTGATCTTTGCAGGCTGTATAGGAAAATCTCTTTAGATAGCCAGAAAGTGGAATTGTCCTGAGAGCTAACTGGGCTTAAAGTTAGGAGCTTTTCAATCATTGGATGCTCTAGTAATATATTGTGTTTTGCTAAGCACTCCAATAGATACATCCCTAAAAGGTCTATGCATAATCTATAGACAACTCTACTCTTGTATCCTTTCCCAATCTCCCAGAACCCCCATTAACTCAATATTCATTTTTTATATTTTTTATTAAAGCTTTTTATTTGCAAAACATATGTATGAGTAATTTTTCAACATTGACCCTTGCAAAGCTTTCTGTTACAAATTTTTCTCCCTAGTCCCCACCCCTCCCTAGATGGCAGGAAATCCACTACATGTTAATTATGTTAAAATACTTGAGAAATCAAATATGTTTAACTCAATATTCATAAAGTAGATGTGTGTAATATTGTTGCCCACCAAAAAACACTGACATATTACACTAAAAACCAACTGCATTTGCCCACAGATTGTAAATGACTGATTTTATACAACATCTGACTTGTAACATATTTTTGAAAAGAACAATACACATCTGAATGTCTCCTAAAGTAAGAATAACCCTCTCCTAAAGTAAGAATAACTCCGGCCTCACTATCCCACAGTGACACTGACTATACTCTCCCTTGATGTCCTAGAGATATCTCTACAATTTGGAACCCCCAAACTCAAGTAATCCACCAGATTCAGCTTTTCATCCCCTTTCCTACTGTTTTTCCCCTCTGGCTTTACATTTGTCTCATCACATTTTATTTAATTTTTTCTAAGGACTAAATGCTTTCTAACTGTCTCTTATTTAGAAAATTTTAATACATTATGATAATTTTTAGTCTTTGATTCAATCATGAGTTATATTTAATTTTATATCAATTATTGGTTTATAGTATTTAGCATTTATATCTCAATTCTCATGTTTATAATCCTTTCCCCTTCTATCTCAACCACCTCCTTAAATCAGTAAAAGAATTAAATGCTCATCTACAACTTATGTGTAAGGAAACTGAGGCACAGATGGATTTCCAAAATCCATCCAAGACCATGTCATGAGTGAATTGGAACATTTGGAAATAGAGTTTATAAGCCTTGATTTTCCAAGCTGTTGTTGAACTATTGTACTGAATAGTCTTGCATCTTGGGGGCAGCAGGGGAAAGGGAATTACATATTCACAGTCTCCATCAAGTTCCTTCATGCTCTGTGGGAACATATGTATGCGCTTCCAAATGGCATAAGACAAGTGATTTAAAGTTTGAATATTTTTTTTGATGCAAAGAGCTTAAACACTCTTTTTTCTTCTACCAATTCATATTTTATATTTCTTATCAGCACATGTTTGGGAGCTCAATTCCTAAACACAAGTGTGGTTTTCATGTCAGTTCCCCTAAAGACTTGCACAATGGGTTTCATATGCAACCCAGAGAAAATATGTCAAGTAATCTATTGGAATTTCTTGCTTTATCAGAGCTTACTGCTTTGAGATGGGACTTGGATCAAGACTGCTTGCAAAAAAAAAAATCAAAGCAGAAAGGAAAATGGCAAATATTTGAGGAAATGAAATGAAAAAGGAAGTAACATTGATGGATATAACATTTTTAAATGAAAAGGGGAGAGGTATCTACAAACATGTGGACTTACCATGTACAACCTTGAAAGTGTCGCATAAAGAAAAATGTGTAATTTCAATGACCTTTGAAGCATTACTGTGAAATCTTAAGGCATGAGAGAAGTGTTTTTCAATTGTGCTGTAATGGATTAGATGCAAGATTTCTTATATCAAGAATGCATCTTTCCCTCCTTTTCCTTTGAGAAAATATTTGTGTTGTGGCCAATGAGAGTTAAATATTTTTTTAGAGGCCTATTAAACTCCCAGATGCTTTTGCATGTTATTCAGTGTAGGAGATGGATTTGTGGAAGGATTAAATCTAGTTATATACTGCTTTAAATGACCATATTTATGTCCAGCCAAAATGGGATAATGTGGGAGGTGAGAACAAAGGACACAATCCAGACTGATTTTCCATTAATTCTCATCATATGCACTTACTTTCTACTAAGGATAGTCTACTTTTTATTTTCCATAGATTTAATTCCATCTCCTACATATTTTTGCCAAAACTGTTATGTATATGTAGTATGATTTGCTCTTTCCCACCTTAACAGATGCCTTTTGGAATTCCTAGCTCCCTCCAATATTCAGCTTGTTTCACGCCCTACATGAAACTACTTTTGTTCCCCCAAATGATTTATGTCTTGATCCACCATGCTAGCTAACATTTATTTCAAATGTGAATTAAATTCAAATGCATTTCACTTTTCAAATAAATTTAAATTTTATTTTAAAAATAAATCTACACATATTTTGTATGTGTACATATGTAGCACTATATTATAAATTAAAAATAGAAATATGTTATAGAAATACACACAAAAGATATATATAAACTTGCATTTATATATATTACATGTTATAATATTTAATATATATGAAATATAATAAATATACAATATATTTTATAGGCACATGTACAAATGTGATATTTGTAATGCTCATTACTATACCTGACACCTAGTAGGTTCAATTTCAATGTTAATTATTATTGATATTACTATTATTATTCTATATTTTTGTACATTCACTTGTATATTATATACTTATGTATGCATATCTATATATATACAAATATATATAGATATATGTATATATACATAAACATGTTTGCATGTTTTTTATACCTCTTTATAGATATTGTTCCATGCCTTCATCTTCAACCCACTAACACTCAAGCACTTAAGCTATTTCATTTTAATCTATGTGTCCCCATCATTGAATGAAACTCCACACAATGAATCCATCCTTTAGAGTAACTGAAATTAGCACATGCTCTTCTTTCAAATTAAAAACAATTTCTTTAAAATAGAAAGCATTGTGGTATCAAGAAAAAAAATTATGGAAAGTTTCAAGTTCAGTCAAGTTCCAGTCTTGGGATCAGTCTAAAGGAGACAGAATGTTAATATAGCAATTCATGTCTTCAAGAATTAGAAGCTACCTTTCTCCACATAAAAGTGGAGGTTTTTTTTAGTGGAATAGGGAAGCTTGAAGATACTGGGCTACATGAAGTTTCAATTCAGGTATCTGTTCTGCAGACTCAATAGCTCACCTACAACTAGCAATGATATTAAATTTAAAAAAAATCAGAGACTTCCCACTTAGAATAAGATAAAGCAGGTCATACCATTTTTCCTTATTGCTTTCTTCTTTATATTATTCTTTCTTAGTCATGGTTTTAGTTATCCCTAAATCTTCTCACAGGTACATGCCAGCCCAGCTGGCTAATCCCATGATGTGGTTCCTAAAGGTATATTAAAAGCATCCAATGAAATGAGCTCTTGGAAAATAGAGTTCAAAGATACTTCACTACATCCACCAAGCCTTTACTATAATATCATGAATTACCATGAATGAATTCACTACCTTCCTCTCGAATTTAGTTTATATAGGACAAATCATTCTTTTCAGAGGACCTCACAACTACTATTTCACAAAATCACTAATGTAGTAGTTCACAGTTTATTTGTGGCAATAGTTGTATTTGTATCTTATGAGCCAGAACAAAACTCATCTGATATTTTCCTAGGATAGTTGCCTACCACACAAAAGTGATCAAAACCTTATTTAGTTAATATCAATGATTATAGTCCTTATTGACATTACACTTTTTATTTCTAAAACTAATAATTAGATATCTACATTGGCTTTCTATCTCAACATCTAAATATTTGTATTTGGGGTGGCAAGGGAAAATAATATTAAACAATAAGCTCTATCTGAAAGTGGAATGAGAAGTAATGGCTTCTTCTGCAATGGAAGTCTTGTAACATAGCCTGGATGACCACATCTTATGAATCATTTTGTCATACAGTCAAAGATTTAGAGCCTATAGAGAAACATTATCTACCATATAGCTAGACCATTATTAATAAAACCATCTAAATGTGCAGATGAGGACACTGAGGCCAAGGGAAGTTAAATAAGTTTTCCAAGGTCATGGCTCCTGTAAAAAGCAGAGTTGGGATTTAAGGACCTTTTATCCATCTTCACCCTTGTATTCCTTCCACTATAACACAGTTCCTCCCTTTAGAATCAGAAATCTAAAGTCCAGAAAGTAAAGTTTACTTTCTCAGAGATAAATAACTATTAAATAGAAGAATAAGCCTAGAACTCAGGTCTTTCTGAAGAAAAAAAATCTCTTATTGATTTTATAGAAGAGTTCTTTGCTTTACATAGTCATTCACTTCATTGTTTTTTGAATAATGAGTTCCCCTAGGGTGTTTGAATTATGATTCATTTTATAAATAAGGCCATCTGTGTAACTTCTAAGGAAATCTCTAATACCTCCTCATCTCAAGGTCATTCTGAAATCTGAAAAACACTGTAACACAAGTTCTGAAAGGTTCTCCTAAGGCACAAAGGCTTTGTTTCCTGTCCTCAATAAATCAAATAGCTATTTTCCATAGATGAGTCTTGCTAACTTCAGAAAGTATTGTCATGAAGGTGATGAACTACTAGATGGTGGGGGTCTGGGGATTGCATGAGGTCTCTTGATAACTGTCACTATTTTAGAAGCTTAGTGCTCTGTTTTGCTGGAAGGAAAACCATTGTGGTGATCATGTAGAGATATTGATTTAGAGCTGGAAAGGTCAGTGATGTTCATTAAATCTAACCCCCTCATTTCAAAAAGTTGAAGGAACTCAAGTAAAGTCACTTTGATATTAAATAGAAGCACTAAGATTCGAACCTCAGTCCTTTGATTTAAATGCCAGTTCTCCATTCACTTTATCACATTATCCTTGAAGAAATGTTAAAGATGTACACATGGCTTTTTATGAGCATGAGCATGTCTGCTGTATAATACACAGTTACAACTTTTTTGACATCGGTATCTGTGCCTATAGTGTCACTAATTAACATGTGTTGTACAGTAGCATCTGCCTTCATAAAATGAATTCAGGTGAATGTTGAAAGCCCCTCACAAATAACCACCAAGAACAATAACTAACAATATTTTGCCCTTTAATGTTTGCAAAGCACTTTTCACAGTATCACACTTGATTCTCATAACTACACTGTGAGGGAAGAAGTATTACTTTTCCGCTTTTATAATGACAGACTTGCTTAGGGTTCAATAGTATTGGATACTCCAATAGGATTGGAACTCAGAACCTTATTCTGAGTTCAGTACTCTGTTGACTTCATGACCCAATTGCCAACTTCTCTCCACCATTGGAAATAACAGGTGTCTACAAAACTGACATGGAGAAATAGGATTAGCCTTGTTCTGCTAGGCCCCAGGTCATAGAAATAAGAGAAATGGCTAGAAGTTGAAAAAATGCAACTTTAGTATCAAAACAAGAAAGATTTTCTAACAACCAGCCCTATCTGCAAGCAGAATGGAGTGCCTTGAGAGGTAGAGGTTTTCCCACCTTGGATGTCTTAGAGCATAGCCTGGATGAATGTATCCCAGATATCCTAAGAAGAGCCTGGATTATATATCTTTTGAAGACCTTGCCAATTCTAAGACTCTGCTGCTCTGTGATATGTGAAATTTCTTTACTGTAGGTATTTGAAATAGTCACTGAAAACCTGACTTGGAAAAAATAACTATTCCTTTATTAAAATAAATCTAAGCAATAGAAATATTTTCCATGAGCATTTTGGTATCTGTAGCTTTTGTAAGTGCTAAGAAATATAGATTTTTTTCCTGGGATTAAAACATGTGCACAAAGACTGGCCACTCAAAGCATAGAAAATGCTAATGTTTGACCCTCAATATTCCTGTGCTCATATGCTATGTTAGTTAGAAAGACACAGGAAAAAAAACTGTACCCCAGATGAAAGGATTTAAGAGAAGTCAAATGTTTTTCCATGTAAGTGAATAAAGAATGAAAGTCTGCAAATGGAGTCCATCTTGTTATGCCTTCAGGGAACCTCCTCAGTGTCGACTGCCGTGCAAAATTATCTCGGCTAAATAAATCATCGTCCACTCCATCTGCAGCTCTAAATAGGGAAATGTGAGTTCCATTAACTAAATTAAAAAGTAAATGGGCAAATGAGTTAAAAATTGTGTCGAATGAAGAAATGGGGGTTCAGGTAGACAATCAGATGCAAAGCATGTGAAATTAGTGCTGCGTGGAATACATCAAACATCTTCTGAAATCTGATGTTTAGAAAGAAACACTTTTCTGTCAAAGGGGGAAAGTAAATGCTATAACTCTACTACACTTGATTCAGTGCTTCCCTGGTTGTCAGTATTCTGGACAAAGGTCACTAATGCCATAGCAGCAATGATGGAATGTGTGGTTCCCTGTCCCAGACTCTTGTTTATGGCATGAAAAAGATTGTATACTGGATAAATATAAAGAGAGATTTCCAGACATTGTACTTTTGGTGACTAAAAAGCAAATAACTTTTAATGGAGAAGCAAGAACAAACCCCAGCAAGATGGATGGGAACTGATGGCCTTGCTTACTTGGTTCTGATGGAAATTCTCTTTTATAAAAAAGGACAGAGAGAAAAAAAGAGAGAGAGAGATAGAGAGACAGAGACAGACAGGATAACCTTATTTAATAAAATGATATCTATCATATCTTTAAATGGCCCCTCTGCTGGCATTCCCTGCTGGCTGTTCAAAACTAGAGAAGCAAGGGAAAAGAGCATAAGGACATGTGAAAGAAACAAACATTTCAATCAGAACAGTGCCATTAAAATATGTTAAACTCAATTGCCTTTGGTGTTTCTGGTAATTGATGAGACATTTTTGAGACGAGCTATTTTTATTTCATATTTTGGCTCAAGAATTCTTGAAGAAAATATGTATACCTTATGATTAGAGTATTAGCTTATCTATCTATCTTTATGTATATATATCACCAATTTTTATATACATATGTATCTATGTATATATATAGTTTCATGTATATATATATGAATATATGAGAGACAGTGACAGAGGAGAGAGAGAGAGAGAAAGAAAGAGAGAGAGAGAGAGAGAGAGAGAGAGAGAGAGAGAGAGAGAGAGAGAGATAAGCTGGCATTAATGCATGTTTCTTCATATTGATACATACCAGCATTTTTTTGTGTGCATATGTATGAATATATATTCTCCAGGAAATAATGCTACACCTTAAGAAAGATCACAGTTAGACACTACCAAAAGGAGGAGAGGTTATTCAAGATTTCCTGGACACAAAACTTATGTCCTATTTTCATTATACTTAACACCAGGCATAGAGCTGCTTACCATACACTATTTAGACAGGTGCTAATTAGTAGACACTAACAGCTTCAAGGGAAAATCATCATGTAAATACTTATTTGGGGAAATATTTAAAGTAGTTATTATAGAGATTTAAAAAATTATAATATATTTGATAGCAATTTCTTTTCTAAAATGGATCAATATAACCAAACTGTTATGTTAAAAAAAAAAAACCCAAAACACTTAGTAATGCCTCCATACAACTGAATGAGGCATTATGTTGTTTCACACATAAATAAACCAATGTAATTCCTTTTCCTCTCTTCTGAAAATTGTTACCTTAAATTCCATTGTTATAAAGGGAATTCTAGTGACTGGGGATCACTGGTTGTGTACCCATGCATAAATTATCTGAATAATATAGTCATTCTGTAGCCTAAAAATGGTTAATTGAAGTCAGTGTATGTTTTCAGACCTCAGTGATCCAGGTAAGTGACACAGAAAAACAAATTTCAACTTTACATAAGAGATCTAATAATCCCTCAATTGAAGTAGCTGAAAGAGAGACTAAAAATCCATAGTATAAGCTGAAAAACAATTCATTTTCAAATTGACGTGTCTTTTGACATTAGGAAGTCTGCTTAAAGCTATCCATAAGAATTTGAGTACAAAGAAAAAGACAAAAAGCATTATTACAAATATCAGAACTGGAATAAATTTAAGGCCATTTATTAAGTGTCTTCCTATCTTACAAGCATGTACTGGCACAAGAAATACAAAGACAAAACTGGGGCAGTCCTTATACTTATGGAACTTGCATTACTATAAGAGGAGAAGACTCTTATACAAATGAGTTGTGATGAGGGAGTTTTGCTATAAAGAGTCCCTGTGATGGTAAAGAGAAGAGCTGCAGAATGATTTATTGGAGGTTAGACTCATGCTCTGAGTTTGGGTGAAGAAGGGAAGGGAGATGGGAAGAAGGGAAGGGATGCAGGTTAGGGCAGAAGGCAAGATGACCCAGGTGGATGGTTTAGTTCTATATGCGGCTTTACCTGACTGGGGTCAGCTAGATACAATGGACCAGATGAGTATAAAGTCACCAACTAATCATGTCAGCTCAGCCCTTGGAGGAGTATTCCAAAGCTGATTATATTAATTTTCCAGGACAGGAAGCATGGTTTCAATAGGTCATTCAGAAGTGCTGATCTAGGTGTGGAGAACAGTGAAGTGTCAGAGAAGGTGCAGAAGATCCTGGAAAGAGTGGAAGATGGAAAAGCTACACTTTTTTATTGTTTGGAAAATATTGGATATAGCTCATTGGTTGAAAAACTGATTAATTTCAAAATATAATATTAAATACTGTCATGTAATGCAATATAATACCATAAGAATAGATTGTAACATAATTTCTGACTAAATGTGATAAATGATGTAACATGATATAATAGAATATGATAGGACATAATATAATAATAGGGCATGACATAAAATAATGATATAATATAAAAGAACATAATTGCAATATATGATGACATGACACAATATATTGTATAACTAACATAATTAATATAGATACATGTATGTGCATGCATGAACATGTGTATTCATGTGTGTGCATGTGTGTGTGTAGGCTTGACCATTCTGGTAACTTTGGGATGATTTAGGACTTCCAAGGCTATTTTGAATTCTTTTGACCAGTTTCTAAACAACTGGCTATGCAGGAAAAGTCTTTGTATTCCTTTTACCATGTAGCCATTTCAGAGCTACAATACTTCAATACACAACGGACTCATTAATTTTAATAATTTCATAATTTATCATTATTGATAATATTGATAACATATTTAAATACCACTTTAAATTTGTAAAGCACTTCATATATAGTATCTGATTTGATTTTTACAAGAAATCCATTGAGTGATTTGTTCCCATTTCAGAGTTGTGAAAAACGTGATTCAGAATTTGAACACTGGTCTTCTCAGTTTGAAATCTAGCATTCTGCACATTTCATGATGCTGTGACTAATAATGAAATTATGGGGTCTATCATTTAATTCACACATGTAATCCTCACAATTACTGTGGAAGATAGAACTATAGAGACAGTATGATACAGAGGATAGGGTGCTAAATTTGGAACCAGCTACATCTAGGTTCAAGTTTTGCCTTAGAATTTCACTACTTGTGACATTGGACAAGTTAAGTAAAATCTCAATTTTTCAATTTCTTCATCTGTGAAAAGAGGGGATTGAATTCCATGTCCACAAAAATCCTTCCAGACCTAAACTTAAGACCTTAGGATAGCTGCTATTATTGCCACTTGACAGTTGAACACTAGTATTTATACAATGCATTGAGATTAGAAAAGATTTTTTTATCAATGTTCTCACAACAGTGTTAAGGAAATGGGATATTATCATCATAGATTAGAGGACACTGAAACTATCATGTGACTTAGCAAGCCAAGTGATTTGCCCAGATCACACAGATAAAAGTGTCTGAGGCCAGAATTTGAACTCAAGTCTTTTTGACAGAATGGAGGAGAACACAATTAATCATCATACCACACTTTCTCCATATTAAAAAAAAAGAGAGAATGAGCACATAAAATATTAGCACAGATATATTTTCTCCTTTTCTTTGTGCTTTACAAGGTTTATGATTGAATCCACACAGTGATTTTCCATGGAGGAATATTTCCTCCCTTTGTAGATTAGCACTTTCTTCAGACTTCATATTTTAAAGATCTACTTGAGCATATCAAT
The DNA here is from genome assembly GCA_023553655.1 of Myrmecobius fasciatus. Lineage (NCBI taxonomy): Eukaryota > Metazoa > Chordata > Mammalia > Dasyuromorphia > Myrmecobiidae > Myrmecobius > Myrmecobius fasciatus. Next base: position 43,141 of record JAJPUD010010983.1, on the reverse strand, counting down.
ACTACTATTATCAATGGCAATAAGAAAAATAATAAAAGTTGACATTTATGAGTCAATACACTTTACAAATCATGTAGGTATATTTTCCCAATTGAAACACACATCCTTAATATTGCCACATATGTATTAGGACAGAGAGCCCATAATAAATATAATACCTCACATTTTTAGAACATTTTAAATTTTGCAAATAACTTTACATGTATCGTCTCATTTCATCCTCACAACAAAGAAATCAGGTAAGAAAACAGGAGTCTGAGATAACATAAGTGATATGCCCAGGAACACACAGCTAATAAATACCTGAATTGGTATTCTTGTCCAGGTCTTCCTGCTTCCAGATCCAGTTGTCTGCCCACTAGGCCGCCTCATTATAATAATGTACAGCTGGAGATGAATTTTCTTCTAGATTTCTTGCCCTCTGCAATTTTATACTAGATTCTAATACTAATGTGTATCATTTTGTGGAGACAAATGATTTAGGGAAAATATCTATTTACACGTTTCAATTTGCAGATCAGAGCCTTTGAGTATCTATTTGCAGATGCAGTCTAGACAATTGCAACTATGGCTATTCAATAATGAGAGATTAAGATGGCACTTGTTCTTTCTTGTTAATATCATAAAAAGACTAGAGGCTTGATAGCTTTAAGTGACAGAAAAATATTTTTATAGGTGCCCCATACAGCCACATCTTGGTAATTAAGCTTGTCTGAAGTAAGGGCAAATGCATCACCATATTTATGTTTTGTACCATGCAGTCTCTTTTTAAGTTATTTTATTAACATAGGGGTGCCTTTAATTATGCAGAACTACAAACTGCATTATTGATATTCTATAAACATTAACTACTGCTGCCTCTAATGAAGCAAGAACAAAACACACTTTCTTATTTGTCAAGATTCTTTTAAAAAGGAAGTTAATGTTGTGTTACAATATAAGGGGTGCCCAAGGCTTTAACTCCATGAGAATCATTACTGCCAGGGAGCTAAGGAGGGGGTTAATTTCCCCTTTGCTGATAGGTTTTCCCTACCTTCCTATCTCTCTTTGAAACCTTATAGTAGAGTCTCATGGTATTCTCAGCTGAAATAAGTAACACGTAAGAATGGACATAAGCAACAAGTGTGGTGTAAGACAGTGAGCTTCCTCTCATTCATCGCCCTTATCACCTTAAGCCTACACTATTTCACTAACCTTCTGTTTGGTCTTCTTGCTTCAAGCCTCTTCAGCCTGATCTATCTCCTACTCAGCTGTCCTGTTGAAATTACTAAGACAAGATCCCAATTATATCACCACCCCTTTGTACTCTATTCAATAAATCCTATTACTTCCTTATTACTCTTGTATCAAATATAAAACTCTGTTTGCCATTCAAAACCATTTATAAACCAATTTGCTCTCACCTTGACATTCTTCTGTCACCTTCCTCCCATCCATATACCCTATGATGCAGTGACATCGTATCTCTGATTTCCCCCCAAATAAGATACTCTATCCAAGACTCTGATCATTTTGTCTAGTTGTCCTCCATGTGAAGGACATGTTTTTCTTTTTCTCCATATCATCCTCCTAAATTTACTAGCTTCCTTCAAGTTCCATCTAATATTCCACTATCTATAAAATTTCTCAGTTTTCCTCAATTCTAGGCTCTTCCCTCAGTCATTTTTCTTCAATTTATCCAGTCAATACCTAAAGAGTATGTACCTGTTTTCATGTTTGTCACCCCCATTAGATTGTGAGCTCCTTAAGAGCAGGTACTGTCTCTTGCCTTATCTTTATATATAGTTTCTAGCACAGGAGAGAAAAAGAATCCTTAATAGACATTTAATAAAACCTAACTGACTAACTACCTCATCCACTAAATCTGAGTAGAGGGAAGTATGAGGGTAAAGTGAGATGGGTCTGAGGTGTGGGGTAATCTATTAAAAACATCACAAAATCAAATGGAGAGGACTTTTGGAAGAAATCTTCTATAGGAAAATCTCCAGATCATCAATGGCCTTTCTAAAATGTGGTTCCCAGAACTGAACAGAGTTCAGTTTATAGTTTGGCCAGGGCAGAACATATTGAACCAAGATCTCCTTCTTCCAGGAAGTCATATATCTCTTCGTATATCCAAGGATTGCAACTTTAGCAACTTGCTAAATTGTTATATTGTCTGAGCTAAATTTTAGGATTATAATATAAGAATTTAGAGATAGAAGGCATCTTCAAAGTTATCCAGAATGTTTACTTTATTTTATAGATTGGGAAGTTGAGACCAAAAAAACATGATGTAATGTCAAAACAGTACAAACTGAATCAGTTTCAAATCCTGCATCTGAAGCTTATTTATATAACCTTAGAAGAGTAAAATAAATTGCTCAAGCCTCAGTTTCTTTAATTGTAAAATTAGGATGTTCAATTAGATATACTCTGATATTTAAGATATACAATCTTAAATAAGATAAGTGATTTGTTCAAGGTTATACAATTAGTAGCAGAAACAGACTCTGAACATGGATCCTCTGACTATATTCAGCACTCCTCTTATATGACAAGGAGAATTCAAATCCATCTTCCATATAACCATACAATCCCAATGGTTTGAAGCAGTTCTTTCATATGATATGATCCCTAGACCTTATTCATTAAGACTGCTTTCTTTCTATGCCGTTGGTTTCTGGTTAACACTTGATTTAGAACTTTGTATTCCATCAGATCTAAGCTAAACTCTTAATGGATTAAAATGAAAAAACTAATTACTAGAGCTAGTTCTATGGAGTTGTATCTCATCTTGACCTGAATTACTTCACTGGGTTCAGTTAAAATCTGGATCATTGTCTAAACTAAATGAATTTAATGTATAATCTCTTTGTGCCATCTTAGCCCAAGGGTCCAGTTGCATGCACATAAATCACATAGTATGCTAAATGTAATTTATTACTGCTGCAAAATGTAATATTAGGGCACAGAACAGTGAATCATAAAAATAAGACTGTACTCTTCTAAACTTAAAGAAATTATATCATTAAAATAATGAAGAGCCATTGCTTTGCATCAGTCTCTACTTCAGGATTCTTCAAACCAAGAACTTTAAACCATATGTTCGTATGAGTTAGGCAAAATGAGAATGTTGTTTGAAGAAATTAAGTTATATTGCTATGCAAATCTGGCAATGAAAAAAATAGAGGATTGATGAAATGAAACAGTTCCAGATAATGAGAGAAATGCAAAAATGGAATGGGCTATTTCAAAGAGGTAGTGACTTCCTGATCACTAGGCCTTTAAGCAAAGATTGTAGAACTACTTCTGAAGAAGGTGTCAGAAGGAGCTGTTGTTCAGATATGATTTGGATGGTCTCTGAAGTCCCTACCAATCTAGAAATTCCATGAGTCTAAGGATTATTTTTTCATATTTTAAAAGATAAATAACATAGATGTACAATATTTTGTTCCCGTTCTTGCATAGAACCTGATGTGTAGGTTCTTGCCCACCCATTGTGCCATCCTTCTATGGTTTTTACTTCTGGTGAACATTTGATTCAGAACTCTGTATTCTATCAGAGCTAAGCTAAACTTTTAATGAATTGAGTCCTACCCAGAGAATCAAAGAACAACACATCTTGAGGTGAAAGAGAACTCAAAGTCATGTAATACAGTTTCTTCAATTGTAAAGAAGGAAAGTTCTCCCCTGGAGTAGTGGGGAATTGAAATAACTTGCCTGAAGTCACATAGTTATTGTGAGTTAGAGGTAGGCCCAAAAGATTATGCATTTAGCTTTTGAAGAAACCAGAGAGGCTAGCTATTTATTCAGCTTTTTCATTTTAAAGAGGAAACTAAAAGCTGGTTAAGTGTTTTGCCATCCATGGTCACACAAGTCAGTATGGTAGGCAAGCTCTAATCCAGATCTTGACCTGAGTTTCTTACAATACGGAATGTCTTATATCCATTTCTTGCATTCTTTCCTTTCATTGCACACAGTAGGAGCCTTAATACACTCCTTTTAATTGCAGTGAATTAATTGTGCATTGAATGCAGAAAAGTATTTAGTTTATATAGCAATCTGAGCAGGGGAAAATAAAGCCCACAAAATTCCTATTAAGTATCAGCAACTGAAGGCTTTGAAATACTAATTTTTGTGTAGTCCCCTTGCCCCATCTTGTTTTCTCAGCTAATTAAACAGGTACAAAATATTGCAGAGGACAATCAGCTAATTTAATATACTGAACAAAAGGGTCCATTCAGGGAGAAATAGATTATATATTATGCAGTAAATGGCCAAAAACCTGAAAGACTTAACATTAAAGTATTCATTCAGGTCATATTAATTTCAATTTCCTGTGTTCCTTTTTCTTAAACAGCATAGCTACCAAGATTATATTGGATGGAAAAGCTAGCCCTTCTTTTAAGAATCATCTTAGTTCAAGAGCTTAGAAAGAGTGGAGACTGATGAGTAAAACTAAGAATAGAAAGAAAAAAAAGGTTTTTGGATGCACTTGCCTGAAGTCACATAGTGCATGCACAAGTATGTGCATATGTACATGTGTATGAGTACATATGTTTGCACTCTCCTTGGGGAAAGAGGAAAGAGGAAACCAAAAAAAGGAATAGAATTACAACTTAGAGCCAAAGGAAAAAGATATTTCAAAAAGAAGGTAGAAGGTAGAATAACCCAATTATAATTTTTTGCCAATCTTTTAAGTGTCTATAACATTTGGATTAAGGAAAAATTAATAATGGCTAAGGTGTTCATACCTATGGTAAATAAGGAATGGGACAGTAAGGTGACACAGAGGATAAAGTGACCAGAGTCAGGAAGACTCATTTTCCTGAGTTTAAATCTGGCTTCAAAGACTTATTAATTCTGTGACTTTGGGCAAGTCACTTAACCCTGTTTGCTTCAGTTTCCCCATCTTTAAAATAAGATAGAGGAGAAAATAGCAAACCATTCTGGTATCTTTGTCAAGAAAACTCCAATGAAATTACAAGGAATTGAACAAGACTGAAATGATTGAACAATGAAGTAAAAAATACAGTAATATCATGTTCTCAAGGAATTCAAGCTATCTCAGTCAGATGAACATCTTTGAATACTGAAAGAAAACAAAACAAAGAAAAAAACAAACTGGAGTGCATGATTGCTAATATCCTCTCATGACATGGGACAAATTGTGGTAAATTGGAAATCCATTGAAGTATTAGGGAAGGGCTAATTGATTGTTTTTAATGAAAAAAACAATATTTGCAAAATACTGAACAATGAGCCTGACTTTTGATTCCTGATTAAATTTTAGATGCTATTATTCAAGGAATTAATAGACATTTAGAAAAAGATCTAGATCTCTCTCTCTTTCTGTTTTTGTCACACACACATGCAAGCACACACACATTGAAATTCATCATGACTTCATCAGAAGCTGATTATACTGAATTAACCTTATTTCATTCACATGTTCATATGTCTCCTCTATGAAAATTATAAAAAAAAATCTGAATTTGGAACCTGCTAAATGATTGTTGATTGATCAAGTGACTGAATATAATTAAAGAATAGTTATTAATTATTCCATGCTTATTTACAAGTATACAATGGAATACTTTATTGATGACTCTGTGCTAATACATGTCATTGATTTAAAGAAAGGGGAATCCTTATGAAACATTCAAGTGTTAGAAATCTGTCAGAATAAATACCATACCACATGAAGGTATTAAGTTTCAAAAATATCTTGATAGGCTAGAAAATTGATATGATTCTAATAAGGTGAAATGCAAAGTAGAAAAATGTAAAGTCATACACTTGGGTTCAATAAATTCTCTTTCTATGAACAAGATGGGGGGATTGCTTAACAATAATTTGCCTAGAAAAAGAATATTTAATGGACTATAAGTTCAACATAAGTCAATAATGCAATATGGAAGCCCCATAAATCTCATGTGATCTTGGGCTGCATTCAGAAAGGCATGACTTCCAGTAATATTTTGATAGTCTGGTATTCAGTTATTAACCTAAGTTTTAAAAATGCCATGGTGCACTTAGAGCAGCTAGGTGGCTTAATGGATTGAGGCATGGGGTCAGGAAGATCTGAGTTCAAATCCATCCTGAAATATTTAGTAGCCATGCAAGCTGTTTCTCAGTTTCTTCAACTATAAAATGGGAATAATAATAGGGCCTATCCCCAAAGATTGTTGTGAGAATCTAATGTGATAATATTTATGAAGTACTCAGTATAGTGCCTGGCACATAGTAGTTGTTATTAGTTATGGTTCTGATTGTTGATGTTGTTGTTGTTGTTGGATCTAGAGGAAGGAAACTGAAATGATGAATGGTGCAAGCCCATATCAATTATTGAAATAACTAAGGTTGTTTTTATCAATTCAATATTAAGTATCTACTGTACGCAAAGCATCATGGAGATCGAGTTGCCAAGGTTGGGTTCAAATCTCACCTCTAATCCATACAAACTAAAAGATCGTGGGTGAAACACTAAACTTTTCAGTAGCTTAGGAAAAGTAGTTGCTGAAGTGTGGCATGTAAACTGAAGAACAGTTGGTCATCCTCAATGATGGAGGGATTTCCTTATTAGGAGAATCCCACTATGAAATCACATGTGATTAATTCTTCCCTCATCCTCTTCCTCCTAAAAAGAGCAAGGAATAGTGCTATTATTTTGTTTTGTTCTTCTGTTTTTGGGATTTCATCAGTATGAAAAATTGCTGGTGAGGAACCAAGATTCTCCTGGTCTTGATGGTGATTAGAAGTAATTTGGGAATTTATAGTTCTGAAGATTTTCTTGGATGGAAGCTAGATGTCTTCACCATGGGTTGTTATTTTTCCGTTCTTTCACTCATGTCCAACTCTTCATAGCCCCACTTGAAATTTTCTTGATAGGAGCCAAGATGGCGGAGTGAAAAGGTGACTCTCTGCTTCCTCCTCCGATCTTCTCTCAAATCAACAATAAAATAAGCCTATGAACTGATCTTCAAGTCAACGAACTCAGAAATATTTGGACACTGTTTGCTGATATCTCTGAAAAACTTCACATCAGGTTTGTCTAACTCGGACAGAGGGATAAACAGAGGACTCCAGTGTCAGAGGACTCTGTTTTAGGTCGGAAGGGATGGTGGGACTTAGCTCAGCACATCCTGGCAGAAATTCCAAACTCCAAACTCCAAATTCCAAACACCTGGAGTTTATCTGAAGCACTTGGGACACTCTGTCCTGATTGGGGGCAGGTGTTCTGGCAGACTTGTTTAAGGAGTAATTCGAACTTAGTCCTAGCCCCCACCGGCACAACACCTTAAGTTAATTCGTCGAAGTGCCCCAGGGCAAAGATCTCCAGCCACAGGTTCAGCCGCCATTTTTTCCCCTACCTTAAAGAGATATCCACTCTGTCTAAAAAAAAAAATGAGGAAGCAGAAGAGAGCTCTCACCATAGACAGCTTTTATCAAGAAAAAGAAGGGATGATCCCAGATCCCAAGGTTTCTTTAGACAAAGTTCCAGAAGAAGTTATTAAAGACCATCACTGGTCACTTTTTCAAAAGACCTTTCTGGAAGATTGCATAAAGAACCTCAAAAGAGAGCTGGAAGATAAATGGGAAAATAAACTGAAATCAGTGCAAGAAGGATATGATGCCCTGCAAAAGAGATATGAAAAAGACACCAATTTATTGAAAAATAAAATTAGTGAAGTGAAAAAAGAGTGAAATGAACAAAAATCAATTGGCCAGTTATAAAAGGAGCTTAAAAAGGTAACTGAAGAAAACAACACTTTAAAAATAAGAATTGAACAAATGTAAGTGAATGACTCAATAAGACTTCAAGAATCAAAAAAAAAACAAAAAAATGAAAAATTAGAGGAAAATATGAAATATCTCCTAGGAAAAACAACTGACTTGGAAAATAGATCTAGGAGAGACAATCTAAGGATTATTGGACTTCCTGAAAGCCATGATGAAAAAAAGAATCTAAACACTATCTTCCAGGAAATCCTGAAAGAAAACTGCCCTGAGATTGTAGAATCAAAAGGCAAAATCACCATTGAAAGAATTCACCGATCATCTCCTGAAAGAGACTCCAAAATTAAGATCCCAAGGAATATCGTGGCTAAATTTCAGGACGATAGCACCAAGGAAAAGATTCTGCTAGCAGCTAGAAAGAAACAATTCAAATACCAAGGATCAATAATTAGAATCACACATGATCTGTCAGCCTCCACATTGAAGGATCAAAGGGCCTGGAACCAGATATTCCGAAAGGCAAAGGAACTTGGATTACAGCCAAGAATAACCTATCCAGCTAGAATGAGCATTAGCCTCCAGGGAAGAAGATGGTCATTCAATGATATAGGTGAATTTCACCTATTTCTAATGAAAAGACCAGATCTGAACAAAAAATCTGACCTCCAAACACAGAACTCAAGAGAAGCATAAAAAGGTAAAAAGGAAAGGATTCTTGAGAACTTTATTTCTACTATGGGGATACTTAAAGTTTGGGGGTATAATTAACTAGATATTACTTTGATAATATGAAAAAGAGAACTAGAGGGGAAAAGGTTGTCATACTGGGGAAAAGAGGGAAAAAGTGGTAAAATAAGATCTAAAAAAAGGAGGTAAAAACAAGGTAAAATAACTTGAAGAGGCAAAGAAAACCTAAAATAATTGAGAGAAGGAGGGGAGAGAGATGAGCATTGTGTAAATCTTACTCTCATCAGGTTG